>WEKX01014653.1:372044-434591 GCA_013390025.1 Pitta sordida | reverse complement strand
ATTCATATCCAATGGTTGTGGTGGATTTGTTGTTTTAATTATGCATGCTCTGAGAGTAGAAATCTGAATTCATAATGAACTTTCAATGCCATCAAGGAGAAAATCAACTTCATGTGTTGAAGTAATGTACAGGGTATTTTTTCTGTATTCTTGCCTAGAAAACTGTTTCCAAAGACAGCAGGAGGGAGATAAGTCTCATATGTATAGGAAAAAAAAAACCTAGCACACTTACTGAATTCTCATATGCATCCATTATTGCAAATTGTCTCTATAAAACACACTCCTCCACCTCACTGAATAGTCAGTTCAGCGTTCCCTTCCTTCTCACTGAGTAATCTCCCTAACCAAGTCCCCCACTTCTTCACCCCTTGTCAGTTAATCATGATGATCCAGTAACTTCAAAATGCACTGGAGAGATAAAAATCACTTCCACATTATGGTGTTCAAATATGTCTAGCAGAGAAATTAGTTTTAACTTTCAGATAAGACTGAGATATCTTTAAATGTTGACAAAGTGTGCTCTTCTGATTACACCCTCTCCTCTTAGAGCCCCACTTTCTCTATGGTATGGTACCCCATCCTGCTCTTATTCACTTACAAGGGCAAGCATAATCCCATTACTCCATTTCACTAGAACTGACTGAGTGACGGTCAAGTATAAAGTAACTGTATAAGGTCAAAGTAAAATTTGAAATGACTTCATTATCCAGGCAAAAATCCATTTTCACAATTGATGTTACTGACAGCCCACATGATCCGCCAAAGAAATGAATGTAAAGCTCAGAACAAGCTAGATAAGTCTTTGCCGCCACAGCTCTTCTAATAGCCCCACTTTTGGTGTAAACTTGAAAACAACTGCTATTACATGTTCAAAATGTGTTTCACTTTTGTCCTAGAGTTTGTTTATTGAGAGGAGAGAGAAAGGGTGAAAAGGCACTTTCAAAATACTCTGCATTCCTGAAGACAGCTCTCATATCATTATTCATTCAGCAAGACAGTGTTTTCCTTCTTTTTACTTGGTGAAAATAAAGTTAACACTTTTCATTTTTCTCTGGAAGTTTTGTTAGTCAGAAATGTGACAGTTTTATAAGGCACAATGGACACCCAATATGCTGCTGAAAGATGAAAATAATAACAATAGCTTTAAGAAGTGAAATACCAAAATAATGTGCATTAACTAGCTACCTTTGATTCTCACTACATGCACTTTAGTTTGATAAGTACTCCCTTAGCTTCCCACCTTAGTGTAGAAGAAACAGCAGCACAAAAGAGATGAAACCTCCTGACCCAAAGTCATAAAAAAATTGAATCTGACTCATGACTCTGATGTGACCAGCAGGTTAACAAAATGATTCCCTTAAGGAAAGAAAAAAAATAAAATAAAAACCCCCTTAACTCATTTGGTCACTCTTTAAACCCAGCTAAAAGGTTTCCTGGCACCACGGGGAGAAGACTGAATGGCAATATGTTCATAAAGCCTTTTGTTTTCACACTGTAAGCTTTGATTCTCAGCTTGGTCAGTCTGATGGCAAACAAAACACTATTTCTCTTTAACAATTGCTCAGTGGTCTGCACAAAATAAAAAGGTTGTTGTCTTGATTTTACATGGAATGGTAAGGGGAAAAGATAACCATCACAGCTGTGAGAATAACATAGTGATTTATATACTTAGCAAATCAAACCATTTTTCTCCTTTTATAAAAGTCAGGACTTGCACTAAAGAGGGATTTGTTGGAATGGAACACATCCCCTTCATTCTCAAGTGCAGATCTCTTGTTTAGGTGTGTGAAGTTTTATCCTATAATAATAATAATAATAAGCAATGCAAGTTTCATCTGTCTTTGCCAATGAACTTGTTAGCCACTTTAGGGGGGAGCAAGAATAAAAAGCCTGGGTTTAGGCACCCAAGAAGAATTATTCCCTTCAATATTTCATGACTGGTCAAATATGTCAAAAGGATAAAGGGAGTCTTCCTCTGAAGATTTTTGGGTAGAATTGATTCCTTCAAGACCATGATGTCTGAAGATTTTGGGGTAGAATTGATTCCTTCAAGACCATGATGTTAAATCATCAAGATTAAAGTGGCAGGTATTTACTTTTTACCCAGAAGTACTGTGAAACACCTTGAAATATTTGTGTTTCCTTCCTATAACTGGAGCTGAGATAATCTTTCAAGTCTTGAAACTTTATTTTCATACTCTGGAGAACTTTAGAGCACCATCCATTTTTAACACTGTTAAAAGAACATAACCGTGACAATCCATTTTTAATAGCTGTGATTAGCTGTGTTTCTTCATTCAGCAAATAAATTAATTTCTTTGGGATGGAAAGAGAAAGAAAGGGTTAAGAATACTTGCTAAGAACCTTGAAGCCTTTCATGGGCCACATGAAACTTGCCCCAACATGACTTTTAGTCTCCCAGTACCTTAATTTTCCCTAGGTGGAATGAAGGTGCTCAATGCTTTTACATCCTATTTCCCAAAGGAGAAATTACACGCTTCAGTGTGCAAGGATTGTAAAAATTCCCTCTTCTTTTTTTTCCTGAACTTTGCTCAAGAAATTCTGCTTGCTGTTATTTTAGGGCTGCACCTATAATGATATGTTCAAGTATACCCAGAAATTTTCAAGATCTGGAGTATGGCTGTCTCTGAAAATACATGGTTGAACAGGCTATTCCCTGGCAAATCTTGGCCTGTGCTGTTAGTTTCCAGGCATGGTTGACCTGAATCTAGCCAGATTCTTTTTAATGGATGTAGACACTGGAAGCAGTCTCCTAGGAAGGCTGAGTATCTCATCTCTTGGTGAAGGTGGTAGAGATGCTTCAAATTAAGCAACACAATCCTTGTGTGTGTGTTTCCATCAACCTTGGGTGTAGGAAGAGTTAGTTAATTGCTGTTTCAAAGGTGGCAGAGCCTGAGAGTTTAAACTAGTAGATTAAACCCCTTTTTTCCAGTAATATATAAACTCTTGCTCAATTTAATTTTTATTCTTCTGAGTTACTGTTTTCTAAATGGAATACAATAAATAAGTGGCAAAATTAAGGCTTGAGACTTGTCTTAAAATGGTCAGACTACCATTTTAGTAAAAAGATATTAACTTCTTTTGAGAGATGACTGCAATATTGTGAGGCTTTCAGGTCAAAGAAATTCAAGACTGAAATCTCCAGTTCTATTTCATTTATTTTAGACTGAATGAGAACAAATTCAGGATGTGCCAAAAGGTGCTAAATTTAGTAGTCTTGCTCATCCAAAGTGCAAACAGCTGCTAGTAAACCAAATGCATTCTTTCTTATCAGTCATCAGCATGATAAAAGGAAGGATGAAACAATTTGTCTGCCAAAACAGACATACTGAGGCTTCAAGCATATGCAACACAACCAAGGGTAAATCTCAGGCTTAGCAATGTAAAGAGTTAGCAGTCACAGCCTGTCACTTCCACTATTCAAGAACACTCTGGTGAGTATCTGTTGACAAATTGAAAGCGATTCAGAGAAAAAATGCAAGTCTATTTGAACGAGAGGATGTGCTGCCTTCTAGTAAAAGGTTTAAATATATTCATTGTATGTCATTAGAAGAGCTGCTGTATCATGACCTAAAACTATCTACTGGGAGAATGGGAAAGTGTTCTTACACTAAGAGGTAAAGTCAGGTGTCCAGGTACCAATGTGTGCTGGTTTAGAGTCAACCATCTTCACAGTAGCTGATATGGGGCTGTATTTTAAACTCATGCTGAAAATGATGTTGACATTTCAGTTATGTTTTGGTTACTGCTCAATGGTGCTTACATGAAGTCAAGGCCTTTTCTGCCTCTCACCTACCCCATCAGCTGGGATGCTGGGAATGCACAAGAACTTGGCAGAGGACACAACTGGAACAACTGGACATGACTGGACCCCAACTGACTCAAGAGATACTCTATACCATATGGCATCAACCTCAGCATATAAAGCTGAGGTAAGCAGAAGGAATGGGGGGCATTTGGAGTGATGATGTTCATCTTCCCAAGTAACCACTATACGTGGAAAGCCCTGCTTTCCTGGGGATGCCTGAACCCAAGGATGCCTGAACCCTGCCCATGGGAAATGGTGAATGACTTGCTTGTTTTGGTTTGCATGTATGTGCAGATTTTCCTTTACCTATTGAGATGTCTTTATATCAACCCATGAGTTTTCTCACTTTTACTCATCTGTCCCTCTCATCCATTCCACTGGGATGGGTGAGAGAGAGGCTGCTTGGGGCTTGGTTGCTCTCTGGGGTTAAACCATGACATTGACTAAAGCTAGAAAAAATCAGATTAGAAATCAGGAATACATTCAGATCATTGTGATCATTGGGACAATTTACTAAAGGATGTCTGAATAATCTATCTGTTGAAGTTAATAAGATGTAGCCTTAAGATAAGAGCTTGATCAGCCAGAAACAATGACTCAGATGCACAAATTTCTAGGTAGAATCATAGAATCATTTAGGCTGGAAAGCTTCAGGTCTTCTTTTGGAAGACACACTGCTTAAATAGAGATACATAACTTTCAGCTAGATGATTCATGTCTGTAAAAATACATAGTTGAAATGCAGATAGAGAGAAATTAATCCAGACTTGAGTAGAATACTTGCTCTGATAAGCCTACATGTTAAGAGTCATGATACAGTTCAATCCCTCCTGTGCTTCTGGCTTTGCCAGTGTTTAAGCAATTGCATTATATGAATATGATACACTAAAAGGCAATAGGCACAACGTTACCTTAAAGGGAGTAGTATTATTCCCCTTCATTCCTGGATATTCCTCACTTTGGAATCAGAAATTTCCTAACTGAATTGGTCTGACGTCACCACTGGCAGTGATGACTACAGCAACTCCTAGTTGGTAATGCACATCCATGGAGAAGTGCTAGGAACATTATTCAGACAACATCTGTGTCCTACTTTGAAGTAGTTTGCATACAGCTCTGCATACATCTGTTTAGGAACCTCGTCTAAAGGAATTACCATCTTCATCTCTTCATTAGAGAAAGCAAAAGCTCTTCCTAGATGCTTTCTTCTCTCAGTGTTCCTGGAACTTGGTCTATGTTTCCCTTAATATTAATTTGTCTATAGCACCATACTGAGTCATGAATATAATATTTTTCTGAAATAAAATATGAAAGGCAATTACTAGTGCTTTTGATTTACTTGAAGAAAACCAGCAGCATTTGTTGTTGGGGTTTTTTTCTTCAACTGACACATAATAAACTTGAAAATAATGGAGTTCTTTGACCTGTGTCTGAGGTCAAAGGAATATCCAATTAAAAAATTAATACCAAAATCTTGACTTGCACCATGTCAGTGATGCCAAATCAAGACACAAAATGCCTATACAGACAATTTTTCTTGGGATTTGTGTGAAAGAGAATGATCACAGCAGGTTAAAGATGTAAGGGAAAATTTCACTTCAGTGAAATAAAAAAACTCAGTGAAAACTCCTCCTGTACCCATTTTCAGTCATGTGAGAAAGCAGGTACATTCAGTAAGAATTCCAGTTCAGTAAGGCACTTCACTAGAAAACCGGACATCAGAAATCCAATGCTGAATTTAGTCAGAGGTTTATTTAGACACAAGCAACTATGGTTTCTTGCCCTTGCCTTGCAATCTCTCCTCCTTGCAGAACAGAGCTCCCAGACCAATTGCATGTACAACTAGAACTAAAGCAGGCTGATGTCTATGGGAAGAGAAATACATGCATTGCTAAATGCACTGTCATCTCTTCCATCAGCAGTCATCCTGAAGCGCTGACTTTGATAAAAATGTCACAGTCCAGAAACATCAATTGCTTCTTAACATTTAGCTTGACTGTGGCACTGATATGGCCATCTTTCAGCCTATTCAGTTGCTGAAAAATTTAAGTGGAATTAAGGTACTAGGAGCAATCAGTCACAAATTGAGATAGCAGGATTACAGTTTCCTGATTTTCTTCTCAGGTAAAAGCCTCCAGTCTGTCTCCTGACACTTCCTGCAATGGGTTCTGTGTTATGAAGAATAAAATACGTATGTGCAGCTATAATGGAAAAAAAAATAAATAGATGCAAAATAAATTGCATTTAGCATCGAAGCAACTTCAAGGGCTACTGCACAGTGTGTATTATTCATTTTCATATTTAATTCATCAAACTTTATCTTTCTTTAATTTAAATTAACCTTATACTATCTATTTTGCCTACTAGTCCAGAGCATTGGAGGTATTACAGATGTGAAACAAAACTTACACTTTGCTGCTTCATACACAGGCCCATGCACACACAGAGAGGCATAAAATATGCATATTTTCATGCATTTTAGAGAAAGTGATGGAAAAGTACTGTCCCTTTATTACTTTTATTATTGCTTTTCTCATATAATTTCTCCCTCTTTTCCCAGATGTTCTTTCCAACAGCCATCTGCTTTCCTTCTTTCTTGTTTTTCTCACAACCCCTTACATTGTTATATACTTAAAAGAGATACAAATTTTCCAGGGTCTAAATAACAATATCCCCTCCAGAAAAATAACCACTCAACCCTGTGTACCCCAAGAATTCTTCCTCTTTTATTGTTTTTTTTCTCTGCATTCCTATACCTTTCCCTTAATTTTCCCCTTTGCTTCTTCCTCACCACGACTGCCCTTGATCCTTTATCAGCAGTAAAGCTTAAATCTCTAAGCCTCTACTGGTGCTGTTTAAAAAAATAAAAAAGCTACTATCATTACCTTAGTATATAAGGTGTTCATGCTAAAAATAGCAGTACTTTAATAAAAAAAAAGATAACTGAGATGCTCATCTGTAGGATTAGTGTCTCAAGAGTACCAGGATCAACATGAGGTAGACAATAATCCATCCCTGAGTTTCAGTATTACTGTTGCAGCAAATGTGATGAAGTGAGAATATATTATGTTTCTTGTGACAGTACAATCAAAAAGGAGAAAGACCTGTGAAGGGAATGGTCATCTTGGAAGACAAGGTGTTCATGTGGTATTTTTCTCTAGTACAGGGATTGAAGGAGATATATGTTGTTTCAAATTAAACTCTACAAGGTTTTTTGAGAACAGGGACACCCATGCAGGTTCGGTCATCCTGTCTCTAATATACTGCCTATTCCAGGAGGAGTGTATTCCTATTGACACAATGGAAAGCTGGAAAAATGCTGAGCACATCCTTGGTTACAGCTTTACGTTAACGATGTGGTCCAGCATTTCCTACAGGATTTGTTACAGGGTTTTTTCCCCATGGTTTGTTGTCAAGTGGTCTTCGCACACAGAGGAATTAATGCAATCCAAGTCTTCTCTCCACACCTGCAAAACTACAGCACAGCTTTCTACTCCCTTTCAGAAGTGGTTTGACAATGCTTATTGTAAATGCATTCCTTGTTTACTGTGGAATGGTCTTCCGAGGGAGGTGGTGGAGTCGCCATCCCTGGAGGTGTTTAAGAAAAGAATCGATGAGGAGCTCAGTGACATGGTCTAGATGGTGGTAGGCTTGGATGGATGGAGCGTGGTGCCCGTGGGTCCACGCTTGTGGGCCTGATCCCTGCGTGGACGTTCGCTTGGGAGTTGGACTAGATGATCCTGTGGGTCCCTTCCAAGTCGTAATAACCTGTGAACCTGTGAACAACAGAAGTCAGGAACCCTTCCTGCTTTAAAATGAGTGGATGATATATGAGCAGATGGCTGTCTACTGAACTGCACCCTAAGGAGCTAACAGACTAGAGAGGAACCACTGTCTTTGAGGACTTACCTGGCTCTTTCACTAATTGTCACCAAAAAGAGGCAAGTCAGCCCACAAAGATACTACTGTTGGTGAAGATATTCAGTGAAGTAATATGTTCCTGGGACAAGGTTGAAAATCCTTTGGCTGTGCAGCAGGCACAACTTTGTTTTGTGGGGTTTTTTTTTTTAAATTATCATTTAGTGTCTCCATAAGAAACTAAACTGTAGGCCCAAGGTGACACAGGAGAGGAAAAGAGAAGGAAAAAGTCACTAACACTCCTTCAAAGAACAGCTTTGGTAACAGGAAGTGAGAAGACAAGCATTTTCATCACTCAATACTCCATGTGGAAGGTCACAAGGGATCTTAAGGGAAACAGACACAGAGTATCTCCTCCCTGCTTCCTTGGTGCCATTGGTTTAATGGAATGGGCTGCTGCACTGCCCAGAATGGGGAAGCACTGTGTTGAAAACTGTACTCATACAAAACAGAGAAAACCCTCTTTTTCAAATACAGAAAATGTCACATGTAGTAAAGCCTTTCAGCTAGCTCTCAGATCCAGTCAATCTTGGGAATAGTCATAAACACAGTTTGGCTAATACAATTCCAATAAGCACAGTGATCGATGACCTTTACCCAGTGCTTTCTAAAGGTACCATTATCACAATTTCTGAGGCCTTAGCAATGACATCCAGATCTTTCAGCAAGCCACAGACACTCTTCACTGTAGCATTTGCTGAGACTCATATTAAAAGAAAAGCAACCTGTGATCACAAGCATCATAAGAAAGGGCTGAGGGTTAGAAATAAGAAGTCTTTCGTATGTCCCAAGGAGTTAGAAACAACTTTTTTTATTATCTTACTGTTTTCTACTGACTTTGATAAGGAGGGGATTTTAGGCTCTCATGGCTTTGCAGAATTATAGACAGGATGTCTCAGAATGACAGACGAGCTCTGCTTTTGTTAGAGGGGTATAGAAGTACAAGAATCTTCTTCACTTCAGACAGGCCCCTCTTAGCAAGATCTTCTCTTTAAGAAGGACAAGGAAAAAGCTGTCATTTTGCAAGTACAGAATTTATTACCATCTATTTTTTTCCTTTGTATTTATAACTCATGGTGACAAAACCATGAACTGCAGTTGAAATTTTGCACTTCGGACATTTAGAATTTTCTTACAGCACTTCTCAGGCCAGGTTATGTCTGACCTCCCAGCCTTCCTTCAGAAAGAAGCTTCCAAGGTCTTCTGTGAGCAAATGTATTTCCATTTGTATGGAACTAGTTCTTTATGACCTCCAGACCTACCAGAGTTGGTGACACCTGTCAACATGTAACCAGATGTATTGCGTAGGGACACACCTGCAGGCATATTTTAATGTTAGCCTTCAAATCTTATCCCAAGAGCAAACCAGGATTAAAAACCATCCAAAGGAGGGAACACCCATATGGCTGTAGTTCCTACCCTTCAGGTTCTTGCTTGTTCCCACCTTTACAACACCACAAATCAATCTACACAGAGCATGGTATATTTTTTATAATACAGTCAGGCCTCCTATACCATGGTACCACGGGTCTTGACCCCTCCTCGCACAGTCCTCCGTCAGCGATGAGTGGCAGCTCATTAATATGCAAATTTGGCCCTGGTTGCCCCGGCCCCCCAGCTCTGGAGCAGCTGCAGGGCGTTCCTGAAAGTTCCTCGTGTGGCTGGGGGAGTGAAGCCAGTCTCCTCTGCCCCGTGGAGCAGCTGCAGCTGGCAGAGGGGCACACAGGGCTGTATGGACTTCTGAGCTCTGCGCGCCATGTTCCCTCCTGGGGGACATGCCTGGCACGGCACAGCTGGGGCTGGGGCTGGTGTGCATAGCTCCTCTGCACCATGGGGCAGCTGCAGTGGGCGGAGGAGGCCCTGCAGGGCATGGGCGGCCATGGCACAGGTAGTGGGGCCAGGGGTTTGCATAGTCATAACTGCCTACATTGAATATTCATGCATGTCAGGTTGCACATGCGCAGTCTCAAAGTGGATCTCCTTAATCGCTGAAAAATCGCACAACAAAGATATGAAGCTGCTATCTGGGGGGTGCAAAGTAGAAGAGGGCTGACTGTACCTTCTTCAGTTTTTTATTATCTATAGGCTGTCTGGAACTCAAGAACTGAATCCTACCCAGAGACCTGAACCCAAATCATTTGTTTGAATCTCTAATTTATCAGAGAAAAATTGTTGCCAAAATCTCTCCTCTCAGCTATTTCAGGATTCTAGTTATCTAGACTACAAACATCTCATCTTTCACTTCTCTATAAATCATTACTTTGTAGTGCACTAAAAATGATGGAAAACACATTTACTTTCTCATTCGTTTCTTTATTCACACAGGAGGAGGGACTATCATCTTGAAGTTCATATTTTCTCTCCAAAGAATTAGAGAAGCAGAGAAGTGAGATATATCCTAGAATTCACTTTCAATTAAAATCTAAAAGGGTTTCCTCTGCTCTATCAGAGAATTATCATTGCCATAAAGAAAATTTATCCTTATGGCTCCCTACACCAGTCTGCTTTTCAGCTGCCAATTGACTTTGAGAAGCTGCCTCAACTTATAATAAAGCAACCACAAAGAAATAAACAAACAAAGAACCCCCTAACAAATAAGAAATTCTCTGATAGCTTTCTTTCTGCTATCCATAGCCTACAATCCCTCATGCAGTTTGTAATATATCTATCCATAAAATACACTTAAGTGTCAACATCTGCTTTTATATGTGTGGGTATTCCTTGGCCTTCAAATTACACCTGGTTTGGAATGAAGACACCTATAGTTGCGGAAAACCTTGTCAGAGGCTTCAGTCTTTGTGTACTGGAGCTGCTGCTGGTCTTCTCTTTCTCTTGAAATAGCCATAACTTACTCTGATGGATTTTTTAAACTGTGGTTTTGTCTTTAGTATGCTCACAAGCATCTCTTAATAAATTGGAAAACTGAGCAACAAACACTTTAAAAAAATATTTTAAATATTTTTTAAAAATGTATGTTTTTATCATGTACTACATCTGTCAGATGATTGAATAAATCTACTGAAATTAATGTAAATA
The DNA here is from genome assembly GCA_013390025.1 of Pitta sordida. NCBI lineage: Eukaryota > Metazoa > Chordata > Aves > Passeriformes > Pittidae > Pitta > Pitta sordida. Next base: position 423,808 of record WEKX01014653.1, on the reverse strand, counting down.
AATTTTAGCCAAGGGCACTGGAGTGGAAGTCCATGGTATTTTTTCCAGTTTTAGTCTGATGAATGAAGTTGTACATATTTCTGCCACCTCAGATTCTCTATATAGTAATATAATAGTAATGAGCTATTAAACTCACAAAGAGCTTTGAAAGCATCATAGGAGCAATCTACCATGTAAAAGCAGTCCGTGTTTTTTTCCTTTAACTGCAGCAGCTAGCACTGGCAGAAGTGCTTTGCCTGAGGTTATGAACATGCGCATATGCCTACATGCACATATGCGCTGGCAAGTCCAGACTGACTTCTGAGGCCCAAAAGGCTGGAACGGGGCCCCATGTGAGTCCCTGTGTTACAGTCAAAGACTTCCTGACTCCTGGCAGGGCCGGCTGGGGCCAGAGCCACTCGCCACCGCAGGGTGGGACTGCGCCGTCCTGTGGAATTATACACTGCACTGTGAATAACTGAGTAAAGACTCCAGAAAAAAACTCCCACGAATATGAGATGACACAAATAAGAAGGCACAACTAACCAAGGTATGACTGTATTTAGGAGAGTACCCTGGGAAATAGCCCTTAATAGGAACAGGGTCCAGGAAGGCTGGACGTATTTCAAGACTATAGAAGAAGGCACAGAAACAGGATGTCCCAGTGTGCTGAAAGATGAGCTGTAGCAGAAGAAGCCTGGCCTGGATGAGTAAGGACCTTCTGAAGAAACTAAGGGGGAAAAAAGAGGATGTATCACCTTTGGGGAGAGGGGGAGATAAATCAGGTTGTGTTTAAAGATATTCTTAGGTCCTGTAGGAAGAAAATTAGGGAGGCAAAAGCCCAACTGGAGCTCAAACTGGCCACTTCTTTAAAGGACAATAAATGTTTTTATAAATAGATATTAATGACAAAATGAAGGGCAGCAACAATCTCCCCTCCTTATTGAATGTGGAGGGAAATACATATGAGGAAAAAGCAGAGGCACTTAACGCCTTCTTTGCCTCCATTTTCAACAATAAGACAGATTGTCTACAGGACAGCTGGTCATCTGAACTGGTATATAGGGTCAGGGTTCAGTATAGTTCCCCGGTAATCCGCAAATTAAAAGTTAGAGACCTGCTGAGCTGCTTGGATGTTCATAAGTCTATGGAACCAGATTGGATCCACCCTAGGGTGATGAGAGAGCTGGCAGATGAGCTCACTAAGCTGTTCTCCATCATTTATCAACAGTTTTGGCTCACTGATGAGATCCTAGATGACTGGAAGTAAGCCAGTGTGACACCCATCTACAAGAAGGGCTGGAAGGATGATCTAGGAAATTACAGGCCTGTCAGCCTGACCTCGATTCCAGATAAAATTATAGAGCAGATAATCCTGGTTGCAATCTTGCAGTACCTGCAGGATGACCAGGAGATCAGGCCCAGCCACTATGAATTTAGGAGGGGCAGGTCCTGTCTGATCAACTTGTTTTTATGACCACGTAACTTGCCTGGTAGATGAGAAGAATGCTGTGGATGTAGTATACCTAGACTTTGGTAAAGCTTTCAACACTCTCTCACATGGTAAACTCCTGGAGAATATGGCAGCCTGTGGCTTGGACAGGAGCACACTGTGCTGGGTTAGGAACCGCTTGGATGGCTGAGCCCAGAGAGTGGTGGTACTGTCACATCCAGTTGGTGGCTGGTCACTAATGGAGTCCCCCAGGGATCGGTGTTGGACCCGGTTCTGTTTAATATCTTTATTAATATCTTTATTTAATATCTTTATTGATGATCTGGAAGAGGGGATTGAGTCCATCATAAGTAAGTTTGCAGATGATACCAAGCTGGGAGCAGGTGTCGATCTATTAGAGGGTAGGAGGGCTCTGCAGAGGGACCTTGACAGACTGGAGAGATGGGCAGATTCCAATAGGATGAGATTCAACAAGTCCAAATGCCGGGTTCTACACTTTGGTCACAATAACCCCATGCAGAGCTGTAGGCTGGGGACAGAGTGTTTGGAGAGTGGTCAGGCAGAAAGGGACTTGGGCGTACTGGTTGACAGAAAACATAACATGAGCCAGAAAGTGTGTCCAGGCAGCCAAGAAGGCCAGTGGCATCCTGGCCTGCATCAGGAATAGTGTGGCCAGCAGGACTAGGGAAGTTATCCTCTCACTGTACTCAGCACTGGTGAGGCCACACCTTGAGTGCTGTGTCCAGTTCTGGGCCTTTCAGTTTAAGAAAGATGCTGAGATGCTAGAATGTGTCCAGAGAATGGCAACGAGGATGGTGAAGGGGCTGGAGCACAAACCCTGTTGGGAGCGGTTGAGAAAGCTGGGGCTGTTTAGCCTGGAGAAGAGGAGGTTCAGGGTGACCTTATTGCTCTCTACAACTACCTGAATGGAGGTTGTAGTCAGGTGGGGGTCGGTCTCTTCTCTCAGGCAACTGGAGGCAGAACAAGAGGACACAGTCTCAAGCTCCATCAGGGCAGGTTTAGGCTTGATATTAGCAAGAAATTCTTTACTGAGAGAGTGATTTGCCTTTGGAACGGCCTGCCCAGGGAGGTGGTGGAGTCACTGTCCCTGGAGGTGCCTAAGAGTAGGCTGGATGAGGCACTTAGTGCCATGATTTAGATGATGGGTTGGTGTTGGGTTATAGGTTGGACTTGATGATCTCAAAGGTCTCTTCCAACCTTGCTAATACTGTGATGCTGTAAAGACACAAAAAAATAATCAGGCACATACGGTATATTGGGCTGTAGAAGTGGTTGGGGCCAGGTGTCTGCATTTCTTTTCCAACTGCATGAAGATTATGAGCAGGTTTTGATGTGTATCAGCTTATCTAAGCAGAGGAATAATGCAGTGAATTTCTTACAGCTGGCATGATCTCCCACCAACCATGTGCTCAACTGCATTCCAAACCCAAATACTCACAGTATTTTTATACTGAAAGATACACATTGCTGCCTAAGGTGATCTCAAAAGTGCAAATGAAGTGCTTACATATCACTGTGATCATCCTCAGTCTCTTTAGGTGCTTTACAAAAAACCTCTAAGTGCCTACCTTCACCTGTGAGCACCTAAAACAGCCTAGAAAATGAAGCATTAAATTGCCAAGAGTACAAGAGCCACATCACNGACCACACTGTTCCTAATACAGGCCAGGATATATCCAAGCCAATGAAAGTAATGGGCAAAGAGGGATTGAGATGGAAGCGCTTTGCTTGAACCAGGAATGGGGCAAGTGCTAATCCCAGACTTCTTACTATAAGGTCCTCAATGATTTGGCCATGACTGCTGCTGTCTGTGTAGCACATCCAGGGCTCTCGCAGCTCTGAACAGCCTGGGACTGTCTTGCTGATCACTGCAGTTAGGAGCAGCAGACCAGGTGTGCGGTAGGTTGGGTTTGCAGCTGACAAACCAACTACATCTGGCAAAGTGATCATGGCTCTGAACATTGCTGAACATGTAGCACAAGCTTTGTATACCTGTGCATATTTCTTTGCACAGAAGAGCCAGACAAACAGGAAGAACCAGTTCTGTGGGAAAATATCCTGCTCCAACTCTGCATGGAAGTGTTCCTATGGAGGTTTGCTGAATCTCTGTTGTCACTTAAACACTATTGAAGGGATCATGCAGGATGCATTTTGGACATTTCTTCAGCTGCCTTTGCAGAGACAGACTTGTCCTTTACACTTCTCCACATCTCTTCCACTGGTTTTCATTTCCTTCTACCAATTCTGCTGATTGCTCCACAGAATTTAGGAACTTTCTAGAAAGAAAAAAGCTGGGTTTTTTTCTAAATTCCAATGCTTTATGCAGCTGAAATCAGAGTCCATTCAGAGCATGTTTACAAAGAATTTTGGTTTGATTTGCAGCTTGTGTAAGCATGCATCAGCCTTGCAAAATAGAAAAGATTGCTTATTGTTCTATATGTGTAGAACAAGATTTCAAGACGACTTCATCCTGTGCATGTACAAAAAGGTATATGGGCCTAATTAATTTTCTTTCTTTCTGTATTTTTTTTTCTAGCCTTTGTACTATGCTGGTTTTGAAAATCAAGTAAGCACTTTCCAGACTTCTTCCAGAAAATTGAATCTCTCTTCCAATTTGTTTGTGTTGTTGTTTATTTTTGACAGTTTTCTCTGTCGGGACAATGAAAATACACTTAGCAGTTTCATGTATAATTTGTATATAATTATAGAACTTTCCTATTCAATCTAACAGGAAATTGTAATTTTTCTGTATGGGTTGGTATAACACTTTAGAAGATGTTAATGCACAGTTGCTCTGCTGTGATACATTTAGTCTGTTGGATAACTAAAGCAACTTTCATAAATAAAGGTCTATATATTTAATGTAGCTACTGAACTAATGCAAAGAGATCTTTATCCCAAGTTTGCAGCTTCCTGATTCTTGGAACATTCGGTTGATGAGAATATTCTCGTTGGAAAGTTCAAACCACAAATGACCAACCTAATCACAGCAGTTCCCAACCTTTCTTTCTGTGGGGTAAAAAATGAAAATTGTGACATGTCTGCAGCAGTTGGTTCTTCACAGAAAGGGTGAGTAAGCAATGGAATTCTTTGTGGGAATTAGTGATGGATGCTTGAATATCACAGAGGCTGAGGAAGCAATGAGATCCTCGGAATTGAGAGCATATTCTGAGGAAACTCCTCTATGTATTTAGGTGTTTGTTGCAATCTCCCATTGGAACCTGCTGTTGATCCATTTTCAGTGGAAATATAGCTTTGATATGACTTGAAATGGATGCTTTTCTGAAGAAGGAAAACTTCACAGAAGAAATTCTGACAAAAACCTGCAGGAGTTGCAAGCTTTTGCAAGTTCAGTGCTGTAGAGCCCAGTAAGAGGAAATATGGCATCTTTCTAATTAATAGCCTGAATTCTCAGGCCTGTTTCATCTCTCAATGGGCTAGTCAACTCCATTAATCAGCTCAACCCTGCATAGGTCTCCTCTAATACTGCTGTTAGTGCCACATTGTATTGATCATCAAAATTCCAATTAAATGACCCTTTGCAAGTCTGTCTTTCCCATATGTAAACGAAACCTAAAATTACAGTGGTTGTTTTCTCTCTTTTACAGATTTTGTGGTTATTGTTCTTTAACATGGGTTTTAGAGTGGAGTGTATTTACTCAAAATCTCATTATAATCCACAACATTCAGCAAACACAGTTGTCCTATTGTTTTGAGTTTGTTTGTTTTTGTAATGAATATAAAAATTAAAAAGGCGCCATTTTTATGGGCATGCAGACCTCTGTAAATATCTATGAATTTAATATCCAGGTGTTGTCAGAATATTTTTTTATGCACAAGTTCCCCATTTTTGTGCTTTTTGATTCCCTTGAAACCTGAAACTCAGAATGTAGCTGACTTAAAAATAGCACAGTCAGCCTGGCTTCTAAATTGTGCAAACAGATTTCATGAGACAGGGAAAACAAAGATGAATAGAGGAGCGAAGGACTAGGTTAATTTCCAGACTACACACAGATTTAATGAGAGGTCATCAGCTGAAACCTGGTCATTGTCTAGAAGTCCAGAGCACAGCCTACACTTTTGGTTGATTTGCTGTAGGGAGGAGATTTTTCTGGGAATATCTTCATAAAAGCCCTCTAACGCATGCTTCAGGAGAAGTTAATCTTTAGTTGAATTTCAGTCTCTCAAATAATCTTGGAATCTGTAAGGACATCTATTAGCAGCCTTGTGCTGCCCTGTGTCACTCAAAAATCTTTCTAACAAGACTCCCTGGCATTGAAGAAGTCAAGATGTTCACATCTTAGACTATTCCTTTCAGGATCTTTCCTCTAATATTCTATGATTAACTGTTGAATATTAAAGTTCTATCTTTACTATGAGTTCTGGCTCAAACTACAAAGTAATTAAATGTTATGATGTTGGATTTAAGAAGTATAGTAATTGTTTATTAGTGAGATTAAAAATTATCATCTTTGATTTTTTTTTAGTAGGTCTTCATGCTCTTTCACTGGCTCTGTTCTGTTGTGTGAATTCCTTAGCTGTGAGCTGCCTGAGACTGAGAATATATTTTGCTATTTGTGTGTGAAGGTTTCTTCAACAAGTAGACTGTATATATCACAGGAAAGCTGTACATCCAGGAAAGCTCCAGTGAACTTATCATGAATATCTGCTTAATTTTGGAAATGTTCCTTCTTTCGTGGTCATATAATCTCTTCCTCAATTGGCCAGGGTCATGTCCTCAGTCAGCAAAGGTTTCTGAAGCTAGTCAGACAGGTAGAGAGGTCTGGGACCAGTATTCTCCAAGTACCAACCGTATCTGTCAGTCCCCTCCTATAGAAACCACAGAATTCACAGATATATTCATCTGGGTTCAGGACTTACCACTGCTCAAGGGGATATGCTTTCATAGTACTCAAAGAAAGGAAGGATGCAAAGAATACAAGCAGCAGTAAATGAGAAAAACTTGTTGTGTCAATCTGACTGACTGTGCTGTAGCTATGGCAAGTCACATAACTCCTGCTGGTAACAAAAGCACAGAATCTGGCATTTCCTACTTTCCTAGGGCCACAGGGAAAAGAGAGAAACCTACACTAATCACAGGGATGCTGCAACTGCATGAAGTCCTAAATTCCATACACTTTATGGAACCACCCTTTGTCCATCACACTGAGCTTCACAGTGACCCATTGTTCGCATTAGCGTTGCCTCTTATGCCTCTTGACATGCTAGCACTATCAGTTCAAAAGGAGTCCAAAACTTTTCCCAAGGTCACCCATCACCCAGACTGTTTACAAGCTTGCCTTTTGACATGACTTCTGGTCAAGTAACAGGGATCAAGGTGGGGGGCAGATTCAGGTCTTTCTCTTCAAAGTCATGATCTTTCAGCAATTTGTGACCACAGAAAAAAAATCTTCTATAATCCACTTCACAAGTAAGTTTCTGAAACATGCGCTTTGTATTTCTCAAGCACAATGTGGCTTTGAGATCGAACTTCAGCCAGGTTAATAATGGCAGCAGGGTCAGAAATTAGATCAGCCGTGGGTTAGTAATGTAGACATCGCCCTTTGTGCAGATGAGGAGGAAGCAAAAAGGGGTAGGTGAATGTTACTAAGACCTAGGGACTGCAGGTAAGAAGGAAAGACATTCTTGAAGAACATCTGATGGAACTCTCCACACTTTTACAACCTGCGAGAGTATGGTTCAACCTGAAGCTTCCTAACCACAACTAATCTCTCTGATCATCTTTTCTCTAGAGTAGCTGGGAATAGTTCTTCAGAAGGTAAACATGAACTAGAAATATGGAAATATCCTTCTGCCCATGCAAATCACCTAATATACCCTGTCTTAATGTGATCCTTTCTCCTTCTGCTTTCACAGTACCAGTCTTCACTCCATTCTGATCTTCTGTAAGTCACTGCTGTTGGTGTGACACCACTGTGCTGGTTGCTCCATTAGAAGGGTCCCACAGCTACAGGTCAGATAAGGCTGGATCACCCTGCCAAAACAAGGGCCTCAGCCCAAACAACTGGTATCAATGGAAAGAAAGATTTGCTGAGTTGTGTAAATTTTTGGAAAGATCAAAATTCTGTTGGTCTTGAGCTCTTAAAAGACCTTCAATCATTTTAAGGTGAAAAGGACCAAGTAAGATGATGGAGTCTAATCAACTACCTAATACTACACTAAATTATTTCAGGTTTGAGCTAGAATACGTCTTTAAGAAGATATGTAATAGTTTTGATTTAGAAATAGGATTCTATCAGTCCACAACACATAGGAGTCAAAGGAGAACATTAGATCCTAAGGCGAAAGAGGATTATGAGGTGAGATAAAGAACTTCACCTATAATGTGTCACACCTTCAATAAATGTAAAACAATTCAATCTCTGAAACCAAAAGAACTATACTGATTTATGCTATTGTGAGAATCTGAGTCCAGAGTTTCAGGTTATTTTTTTTAAAGAAAGCTTTGCATTTCATTGTTATGCTGCTGTTGATAGAACAGGTGAGGGTTTACACTTCTGGAGTTTGATGAAGTGTGCTGTACTTTGAACCTGATAAGAATAATGTGTTTATTTATTAGGTGGGTAGATGAGAAGATTTATGTCCCGAATGACACATTTCCCTTGCTTTTATGTATTTGGTGTTGCAAATTACAACTTTGTAAGTAATGCTACTTTGCTTAATTACAGCCCATTTTCTTTAAAACAAGTAGGGACATGAATTTTCAAGGGGACTAGCCTTTGTGTAAAACCTGAAGGGATAAAAATTATCTGTATATTATCTGCATATATGCTGTATACTTAAAAGGACAAAGAAATACTAGCAAAAAACAAATTGGAATAATGTTAGATGTCAAGTCAGTCGGTGTTTATTCCATAGAGAAATCAAATCCCCTCAATTAGTATTGTGAAGGAGTAAGGATTATTATTCTGATTAATGCTGCTTTTTTTTGCCATTTAAAAATCCAGTTAATAATTCCCATCCCTGGAGTGTTCAAGGCCAGGTTGGATGGGGTTCTGAGAAACCTAGTCTAGTAAAAGGTGTGCTTTGCCCCAGAAAGGGGATTGGAAGTACATGATCTTTAAGTTCCCTTCCAACCCAAACCATACTACGGCTCTGTGATCAAAGATATTAAGCATGGTACAATTTACTAATTATGTATTTCCATTAGGATTTGTGGTAGGCTGGATACACCCTAAACATGAATGGACAATGCAGAAGCATTAAGCAAATCAGCTTGTTGGGTAGAGTTAACAAGACAACTGCATTTGCACTGGCTTCACCACAGATAACCTAGGAATACCCAGAACCCAGAGTAATGTCTGGTGGCTGAAACATACGCTTTACTGCTCAGATGCTTTAAAAGGACACTTAAAAGTGAGCCTAATCCTTTCCAAAGGGCTGGGTCAGAGTCTAGAATTGCAGAGAAATCAGCGTCCAGAAGAAGCAGACAGTTCAAGGATGCAAAGAGGAAAATATGCAAGGAGACGTAGAAGAAATTTGAGCCTTGCTTATGTAACTTGTTTCAAATGTCGCTGCAGATGAAGCTCTTCAAGAAGGGTGCAAGAGCAGGCAGGATGTGATAGATGAGGTTTTGTACAGTGCATCATTTTAAGAAACCTACTGTGATGATTTCAAGTGGCATTCATTTCAGATGATCTGGTGAGTTGCTGGCAAGACAGAGAGGTCATGTGGGTTTCTTACAGGAGAGGAAATATTTTCATGTTGCACCACCCAACTAGAGCATGAATTTAATCTATAAAACCACACACAGCATGTGCAAGCGTTGATTCTTTTGTTTCCTTTCTTTCTTTTGGCAGAAACAGTTAGAAGGCATTTTCCTTGACATTACTCTTTGTCAAAAATAACCAAATCCTATGGAAAACACTCTGTATCATTTCAGACATTGAAATACAGTGATAAAGCTTGATAGAAAAACAACTATTGGCACATGATTAAATTATTTCAATATATCATATTAAGGCATCTGAAACAGTGCTGGCTAGCACTTATCTAATGCACGTCAATACGACACTGTTTGAGCTGGGGTTTTATTAACATGAAGGTCATCCTGTTTCCTTGCAGCATCAAGTAACACGGCATTTACAGTGTGGGGGAGGTCTACACAGGTTCTGGAAGTCTGTCCCTCTAGCAAAAGCACACTGATCAGTGGGGCTTGTAGATTTTCTGATGCAGTTTTCATAAAACCCTCCTAGTTTCAGTGGGGGTTACATTTCTGAAATTCACTTGTCATGGTAAGTTTGCCATTTTTTGTCTCTGACCAAAGAGAAAGCTTTATCTGATGTTGAAAATGTATTACAGCATTCTCAAATCTAAGATTCTTTTATGCACTATTAAAGATATATTTGGTTACTTTAATTAAAAACAGGTTTTGTGTAGCATTTAGGCATTTAGCTAGAGCATTTTACTTCATCCTGATGGAGTGATTACTCAGAGTTGTCCAGGATAGGTATTGTATTATGTATTCATATTATAGCTTATCACCTTCTGATGAATATAAAACCTCATATTTGATGTGATGCTAACACTTAACTCTACAAGAAGTTCCTACTAGACACTTTTCTTGTGACAACAAAATTCTCAGGAGTCACAGGGGAAAAAAAGAGAGTGAGATTTTGTCTAGTCTACTGTGTAGTAAATTACTGCTGGCAGACATGGACATTTGCCCGTAAGCTGAACTAGGAAGTTGCAAGATCAAGATGATTCAGAAACTTGGGAGTGTGCTACCGGAGCCTCAGACCTCAGATGATACTGCGGGCCTCTTTCAAAAATGTATTAGTTGCAGGGCAGCAGCTTGCTAACCTGCTGTGGTTATCAGCAATTTAATCATATATCACCTCTGCCTGATGGGGTCATTCCGAACTTCAAAGATCAAAATTTCTCTTCAGGGACAAATGAATGAAGGTATGGACAATAACAAGGAATTGTTGTCAACTCTCCAGGAACCCTCTCTGACCTCGAGGGAATTGTTGAAATCCTGGGGAACCCCTAGTCAAACTGACAACTTTAGTTGGAAGTCAGGCACCGCTGTCTGAGAATGAAAAATCCATGAGAAACATGCAGAGGAAAAGTTGATGTAATATTAAAACTAGAAATATCCATTCTGTCAAATGAAATGCCCTGCTGTTTGATCCCATTTACTGGAGTAAGGCTTGGATTTTAAATTACATGTCAGATATAATTTTACACTGTGGACATGAAACGTGGAATTGTCCTTTAAGAGAAGATCAGCTCAGCTCAAAGTGGTTGAATAATAGTGAGCTCTCCTGCATAATGGTTCCAAATCTGGCAGCCGCATCTTCGAAACAGTGTGTCCAGTCGGACTAGGGAAGTTATTCTTCCCGTATACTCGGCACTGGTCAGACCACATCTTGAGTACTGTGTCCAGTTCTGGTCTCCCCAGTTTAAGAAGGATGTTGAGCTGCTTGAGAGGGTTCAGAGAAGGATGACAAGGATGGTGAAAGGAGTGGAGGACAAGCCCTATGGGGAGCAACTGTGGGAACTGGGACTGTTCAGCCTGGAGTAGAGGAGGCTCAGAGGTGACCTCATTGCTGTTTACAACTACTTGAAGGGAGGTTGCAATCGGGTGGGTGTGAATCTCTTCTCTCAGGCTACCAGCACCAGAACAAGAGGACATGGCCTTAAACTATGACAGGGGACACTTAGACTGGATGTTAGGAAGAGATCACTCTCTTTTTCACAGAGTGATCCCTCAGAGGAATGGTCTGCCCAGGGAGGTTGTGGAGTCGCCATCCCTGGAGGTGTTTAAGAAAAGACTGGACGAGGAACTGAGTGACATGGTCTAGATGATGGCAGGCTCAGATGGATGGAGTGTGGTGCCCATGGCTCCAGGTTTGTGGGTTCGATCCCTGTGTGGGCGCTCTCTTGGGAGTTGGACTCGATGATCCTGTGGGTCCCTTCCAAGACGTAATAACCTGTGAACCTGTGAACCAGTGTTTGAAAAGGGACCATGGACACTGACAGCAATGTCCAGTGCTGATTCAGCTGTCTCCATCTCCCTTGGAGGCATCCCTGTCAAAACAGTATTCTGTCAGATGGACCCAGAAAGCAGAACACCTTCAGTGACCTCATTTCAGGGAGGAGGCACAGTGTGCAGAAAAAGACTTCTGTCATTCTCACGCAGATAGAGGAATAGAAATTGGGTGACCACATTGTGAGTCACCGTCCTGGGAGCATAATAGCACAAATCCAAGCTTTCTTTCCTTTCTTGTGCAATGACACTTCTGAATATATATTCAAACTTACTTCAAGAGGTCGTCTTCCTCTTACAAGCCATTTTTCTGCCTTATTTTATTATTCAGTCTTATTGTATCTTTGCTAAGTCTGCCTGTTGGGATGTGAAGGCAGCATTAGTGACTGTGTTTCTATTGTTGTACTTTTTGTCTCTCTCCGCCTGAACTTTCATGCAAGAAGAAATTTTAAGGCTGATTATCTACCTTACTCATGTGATGGGAAGATTCAATCATTCTGTTCTTTAAATTAGAAGCCTTGAACACCTAGAATAGAAGGGAGTCCCTGTGGGCAATTTTTAATTAAGTTTCCTCTCATTGGTTGTAATCTATACTAATATCAAGGTCTCAAGGCAGATCTGGACTGAATTGTGCAAGGTGCTATATGAACCTGGGGAAAGGAATTAATCTCAGCTGATTTTAGCCATCCAAAATTGAAGCACCTATGCTGTGATTCCTGAAAGCACAGTGTAAAAGTCAGCACAGTCTTTTACACTGCTCTCCACAGTGTAAAAGACAACAGCAAACCAGCCTATTCTGTGATATATGTTATAGAAAGGTGGAATCGGTCTTCTTCTTGGAATGCCTCTGCCCATTAACTGTAGGAACCTAAATAAGAACCTTGTTTTGGTGTCTTGGTCTAAGGATTTTCAGGTAACAATGAGCCCTGGTGTGTGGCCTTTTCCACCTCAGCAAGAAACAGCCCTTAGCCCATCTGAATTCCAATATCAGTAGCAAAGAATAGGGCAAGAGACACCAGAAAAGTAGTATTGAGTAGTGAAATAATTTGCATATTTCAAAGTAGAGAGGGAAGCAGCACTCAGAGCTTCTATCCTGCTACCTCAGTGTTGAGTCACCAACTCAAATTCAAAGAATACTTCCCTGGCTCAGTGAAGATGAAAGCTAGTTTACCTAGGTGGGATCCTAAAGGACACTCTCTGCAAGGGTTTTTCTGCAATCATGTCTTACTTAGCCCATGAAAGAGGCAGAACTTGAGAAAGTCTTGGAAATCTTTGGTAAGATCCCTGATTTTCTCCCTACGGGAAGATCTTCACACCAAAATTATGTTTGCCATGTTGCTCTGCATGTGATTGTCCTAATGAAGCCTCTGAGTTTGTCACAGTCTGATATTTGCACCAGGTACTCCATCCTCAAGAGCCTGTCCTTGACGGCTTTTTAATCAAATGAATGGTCAATTACAGAGCTGGATGAGTGAGCTAAGCACAATGGATTTTTTTTTTTCATTTTCACTCTTCCTTTCTATTTACAGATTTTTCTGAGAATAGACGAGAATTTCCTCTATTGTCTTTGTTATTTGAAATGATTCATGTATTTTGCTAGCAAATAATTCTTGGCCTGTAGATTGCTCACCAGTAATTTGTTGAGGATACTATTTGGAATGCAAGCAGTGTTGGTTAGATACATAATTCACTTCGTATTGTTACTGTGCCCTGATTGTATAATTTGTATAACAAAATACAGGGCAAATTATGAATTTTACAATTGCTTGAACAATGAGAAATTTACTCTCAGTGAATATTTGCAGATTCTGTCTCAACATTCATTTTTCATGAGGCTTCATTCTGGCAATGATTCTTTGCTACAATATTTCTGGAAAGCAAACACCAAATGGATCTTAAACAGACAAAAAGGTTGGGAAAACAAACATGCATTCAATGGAAAGTGCCTGATGGATTCATCTAGGATTGCTGATGTGTTGTTTTGCCCAGTCCTTCATCTCATTACTGGTCTGAAGATTGAAAGTGCCAGTGGAAATGAGGAAGTGAGATAAAAAATGATAGTCCCCGTGAACTCATGACTGGCTTAATGATTCAGGACTCCAACTCATGCACTGGATAGCTGAAACAGAAACTGCCCTCAGCTGTCTTCTCTGCCTTTTTGTGACATCTCCCCTCCACACTAACTGTTCTTTCCTATTCATTTACCCGGCATAGACATTGACCCTCTTTTCTTTTTTGTAATAATTACTCCCCCTGCACCCTGCAGAGGAGTGACAGCTGGACGCAAGACACTCCAGAGACCTGACAGCTGCCTTTGGGCACCCTCTGCCTACACAGATGCCATACTTGGGAAGGCTTGAAGGAAGAAAAGGAGTAGCATCTGGTTCCCTGCAGTAGCTAAGCAAACCTCTAAGCACAATGAGACATCCAGCAAACCAGACCTGGGCTATGTTCCCAAGTCTAGTGCAGCATTGACAGCTTTGGAGCAATGCCTTGAGAAATGGGAGCTTGCTGGCTTGGGATTTGTTTTTTTTTCTTACTGTTTTTTGTTACTGTTTTGGTGGAGGGATGGTGTTTTGTTTTTTTTACTTCCTTCACAGTTGAGTTCTACTGAGTCACTCAAGAAAAGTTTGAAAGCCTTGAAGATGTTATTTATTTATTTTTACAAATCCTACAATAAGTCAGTTTAATTTTTCTAAGCTTTTTTTGTAATTTGGATTTTTTTGCCGGTTTTTCCCATTCCTTTTAGCTGGAGAGTCCTTTGGTTCTAAGCCTCAGAGTAGCCTAGGTATCATGGTGGATAAAAATCATGGCATTTACTCAAAAGGCTAAGTTCTCCCACCTGCTGCTGACCCCTGGAGAAGCAGAGTGAAAAGGCTGGGAGAGTTACTATATTGATCCGCCAGGAAACTACGGAAAAATTTTTAATCAAACTTTGCCATTTGTCTATATGTCCCATGTAGGTCCATGAAAAGCACCGGCCCAGTGCTGACCTACTAGCAAAAAGTAGTCCATATCCTCAAACAATATTTAAACCCCAGTGTTTCTAATTCTGAATAGTATTTTACAAGCCACTTGTTAGTGCCCAGGAGTTCACGGATTCACAGAATATTCTGAATGGGAAGGGACCCACAAGGATCATTGAGTCCAACTCTTAAACAGCACCACTGTCTCCCTGGAGGGAATCCAACTCCCAGTCTCCCTCATGAGAGGTGAGGGGACTCACCACTATGCTAAAGTGGATTTCTGCCTTGCTGCTTTCTCTGACTCTGGAGAATTTATTCCTTCTGGATTCTTCTGTGATGCCGGTGGTATGAATACAATCAATTTTCAGTGTGAGTAATGAAAACTTATTTGACCCTATTTTCCTAAAATACAGATAACTGGGGCTAAATTTTTTCTTATTGTAGTTGCACCGAAACTGGAGGAATTGCATCAACATTATGGCCAGTCAAGGTTATCCATCTGGACAACTGAAATATGTAACATGTGCCTTTATGGGTTTACCACTGCACTCAAGGCTTCACGCTTGCATTCCATGCATCTGTGGTACTCCCTCTGTGGCAGAATTCACAACATGGCATATGCCATCAGGGATGACACAATGGTTGTAGAAGCTGATTGTCATCTCCTTAATGGAGGTATAGGAATGTGTCTTCTCCTTTCATGGAAACAAAAGAGGACAAAATCTCTTTTGCCAGGCTGCATGGAGCAGCAGCAGCCTCCCCGTGCAGTGGCTGCTCACTCTGTACACGCCTGGCTGCAGACTTTAATTAACTTCCCTGACTGAGCAGAGTCGTTGCTAATGAAGCAGCTAATTCTGAGAGCAGGGGGCATGTTTCATCATTTAGTGCAATTGTGTCATTCCAGAATCCCGTAATACGCCCTTTTCCTCATCAGTGAGTTACTTTTCTGGTTTTCATATTTATAACTCTACCTCTTCCATCCCATGAGTGTCTGTATTCTGGCTTCAATTACATTTCTGCAAAAATCTATCTGAGCTGGATATAAAGCTCCAATTCAAGATTTACCAATATGTAATCTCAGGAGAAAAGTGCCGTATGAAGTACAAACCCCAAACTGGGTTTATGTGCTCACTTGGAATTAACACAAGCCTCTGAATGAGATTTCTCTCCTTCCTCGGAATGAATTCTGTCCATAACTACTCTGACGAAAATAAAATAAACTAGTTTTTTTTTCATTGTTGTTGTTCACCATTTGCTGTTGTCAAAACACTACTATTTTCACCGGGGATCAAAGGTGTTGCATGTGACTGGAGGTTTAATATCTGATACAGCCTCTAGCTGGTTCTCCAAATAGATGTAAACCTCACCAATGTGGCATCCTGAATTTTTTTTCCGTTGCTTTGTGGATTTTTTAACTTCATCTTATTCTCAAGCCAGCTTGCCCTAGAAACTTCAGACGAAGTTTAGTAGAAAGGTCTTGGAATCAATTTTGAGAGAAGAAAAGCTCAAGGGGAATGTACTTCTTGGAAACTAAAAAACTTAAAAATGACACAAACTACAGAAGATACTGGAACAGTGAGAAAGAGATGAAGGAAGTCTGTGGTTCCATCTGAACAAACATGATTAAGGTGGTGTCTTTCTCTCAAAGCTTCTCTCAGGCAATCCCATCACCTTCAGCCAGTCATCGCCTTCCTCAGGCTTCTCTGAGAAGCTCCTCACTGTTACTGACAAGGTGGGAACATTCAGGTTTCGGGAGGTTGGGCAAAAAGGAGCATCTCACCACTCACTTTGCTTCCATATCAGAAACGAAACAGAGAGCAGGGACCAACTTAAGAGAACTGATTACACAGCACCCAGAGGTAGGCATTAGGTAGCCTCGTGGAGGCCTCATGACTATAGAATGTCTTGTGGGAACATTATGATCCATAGGCTGGAAAACAATTTCTGCAGACCTTCACCCTTCCTCATCACTGTGCTCCCTTTTAGCTAAGGAAGAGAGCAAGTAAAAGAAAGCTTCTCCTGAGTGAAGGAAATAGAATAGGCTTGGGCCAGTAACGAAAAGAAATGACAGAAGCTGCAGCTGGTTGTGCACAAGCTGGATCCCAAGGTGAGGAACTAAGGAAAGTCTGGGCGGGAGGAGGTCCACAGGCAGCAAGAAACCAGACAGTAATAGAGCTAGCTATTTGCTCAATTAATTGTCATTTGTTTAATTTCTAATTTAGAAATGAAATGGGTTTTTTGTGATTCATTCAGAGGAAATTTCCTGAGGTGATGCATGCAGTTTGCTAAAATGAAAGATGATATCCTGTGATTAACAAGATGATTAGTGCACTCTGGGCTGAGGGGGCTGTTATGGCAAGGCACAGCTTAGCAGCACATCCCTCTAGTCTTAAATCTGTTAAGGAAACTTCTCTGTGACCAGCTAGGAATCCTTCTGGAGTCATACTCAGACCACCTGCGCTGCACCCCTTTGCTGCTACACACCCCACACTCACAGAGTCAGATCAGGTTTCCTTACTGGCTCTACCCTAGATTTCCCGTAACAGAGTCTCATATGTCTAGATCCTTAAGAGATTTTAATCTTTGTGCGATAATAAAATAACAGCTCAAGATGAGTGTCTCCAAGGAGGGACCTGAACAGGACCTTGATAAGCTAGAGAAACGGGCAGATTCCAATAATATGAGATTTAACAAGTCTAAGTGCTGGGTTCCTCCCTTTGGACATAAAAATCTCATGCAGGGCATCACGTCTCCCCACCTCTTGCGAAGCTCTGCATCTGCGAAGATATACAGCTCATGAATATGCAAATAAGTCCCACCCATTCTCCTGCCCCCTGTAGCCCCAGAGCTCTGTGGGGCATTCCTTGGACCACCCTGCTCCCTGTGCCTGTCCAGGAGAGCAAAGGGTTTCTCTTCTGAGCCTTCCCCACGGCATTCCTTGCAGTCCTCCATGTGGCTTCTAGCCCAGGTACGGACAGCCGGCTCAGTGGCCAGCAGGTCAACCACCTTGCCGATGCCTTCATCCTCCATCCTCACTGTGCCCCCACCAGCACCAGCACTTTTTTACCACCTGGCTCACTCTGTATGCCCACTTCAGCCTGCTGCCGGTGGGGTGGCCCCAGCAGTCGTTGAACGCCCAGGTGCCCAACATGCCATATGGGAGGGTGGCTATGGGTGCAGGTGCTGCCTCACACTGTCTCACTCCCCACCAGCAATGAATGCTGCCCATGCTGCACCCCTGCTGCTTGTGTTTAAGGACACCACCGCCACCTGCCCTGCACTGCGCTGATGTGTGGGGCCACTCTCCCACAGACTCAACCTCAGCTGGCCACCTGTCCAGCCGCACTCATGTGCATGATCTGCTCATACATGCACAGTCCCCTCAGACACGCACACAATCCCCTTACATGCATGCACACACAGCACCTCCCCCTGGCACAGGCATCCAGGGTGGGTGGGGCTTATTCGCATATTCATGAGCTTTCTATCTTCGCAGATCCCAGCCTTTGCAAGAGGTGGGGAAACGCAATGCCTTGTGAAAGTCAGGTGTTCAATGTATTTTAAAAGAGAGAGGCTAGTCAACAACTTTTAGAAATGGGCAAACATCCTTAGGAACAATTCCGAGTGCACAATTTCTACCTGGGATAAAGAATCATTTGGTGGCAATTGTCCTGCACTCTGTGTGTCAGAGCATCATCTGTACCTGGACAGAACCAATTTTTTACTCTCATCTTAAGTGAATTTAGCACAGTACCAGAAACTACACAGGGGAAATGCAGAGGTAATCTGAACCCACTAGTACTTACTATTAACATCATTACACTTCAGCGGTGCAGTATATTGAAAGATCAGGGTATCTCCTGGCTAGGCCCTTGACAAAGACAGAAAAAAAAGTGATATGTCTTCCTGCTCCACCATATTTATTTTTGTTTTTTTCTTTTTCTTCTCAGTGCTCATTCTGGGAAAAAGACAAGGTAATAACCAAAACCCTTGTTTCTAACCTTTCTGAACTCAGGGATTTTTCTTCTTACGTAAGGTCAGTAGTCTTTGAAACCTGAAGCTCTGGACTTCACCAAAGAAAGGGAGAAAAAAAGTGTCTGTGCATACATTACCCACAGGCTGAACAAAACGGTGTAAGGTTTGTGGAGGGATGTGTATCTACCTTGGTCAGTGATTTGTGGACAGAAGCACCACATCTGCTGCAACCTACTTGAAACTACAACATCCGGTTTTACCGGTGCTGATGCTTTTAATTCCCAAGTATGTTCTCAATCACTTCCCCCACTAAAGGACACAAATTGTTCTTCAAGGTTAACTGTTGAAGACATAAGAAAGAAGCTTCTAGAGAGCCAAGACATGTTTTACACTATGTAGAAATGTCTCAGAGGAATGAAAGAAGAACTGGGCTGCTCTGAGCAATGCTGAGCCTGACTGAGCCCCCTTTTCCTCATGTGCCCCAGAAAGAAGGCACAGAATAAAAAAAAGTGTCAGCACACTGTGACCACATACATCAGTGAACGTGTTGAGACTTCCTAAAGCAGAATTCCCACCCAGATCATCATCTCATATAGCCATTATATATTATATACGTATTATATAGCACCTGTACTACACAGAGGATGAATGGACTTATCATTGTTCAGATTCCACCTCCTCCACTAGGAAAACTTTCCTCTCTTTGGTTGTACTTGCTGTCTCTGAAAACTCTTTTTAACACTCAAGATAAATGTGAGACAATAAAGCTCAGCTTTTACAGCACTTTTCTTGCAAAATGGACCCTTAAGCAATTTGCTGAGTTAAATCACACAGTTATAGAATTAAATAATATAAATTTAACTTTTTCTACTTTAATGTATTAGTCCTTGTTTTATTGCTACTGTCCAATTTGAATAATCTTTTCCCTTCTTTTTAGAGCTATTATGTAATATTTATATAACAGTGCTGATCAGAGGTTTCAATAAGACTTATCTAAGTGTTGAACAAACTGAGTAATCACATATTACGCTTCTCAAGAGCATATCCAGGAGGATGGAATACCATTCAGAGGAATCTGGACAAGCTTTAGAAATGGGCTCATGGGAATTGCTTAGGTTTTAACAAATTCAAGTACAAGGTTCTGCATACAGGTCAGAGCAACCCCCAGTATCAACATAGGCTGGAGGATGAACAAATTGAGAGCGGCCCTGATGAGAAGGACTTGTAGGTACTGGGATTGAGAGGCTGGATATGACCCAGCAATGTACACTCACAGCTCAGAAAGCCACTCGTATCCTGGGTTGCAGCAGCAGCAGCGTGGCCAGCAGGTGAAGGGAGGGGATTCTGCCCTTCTGCTCCACTCTTGTGAGGCCCCACCTGGAGTGCCGCATCCAGCTTTGGGATGACATAACTGCGAACTTTCAGTACCTGAAGTGGCTTACTAGAAAGAGTGAGAGAGACTATTTACAAAGGCATGGGATGACAAGGGGGAGTGGCTTCAAACTGATAGAGAATAGGTTTAGATTAGATATTAGGAAGAATTCTTTAGTCTTAGGATGGTCGGCACTGAGACAGGTTACCCAGGGAAGTTGTGGATACCTCATCCCCGGAAGCATTCAAGGTCAGATTGGATGGGGCTCTGAACAACCTGGTCTAGTGAAAGACATCCCTGCACATGACAGGGGTGTTGTAAACAAATGGTCTTTCAGGTCCCTTCCAACACAAACCATTCTATGATTCCATAAATACATGATCCTGCAGAGTTGAATTTTTCTTTTACTGATATCAGTGGTAAAACTTAATCTATTTTGCTGAAGCCCTTAGAAAGACCTCATCCAGTTATGGATATCTGATAATCCAGTCAGCCCCTCTAGTCTGACTGCAGATGAGACACTCATAGTTTTGAATATTCAAAGATGATTTACTCTGTATTGTACCTGGAGTTGTAGCAATTGTTGACTCATGCTCAAGGCGCAAGCATGATAGTTAGGTCTTTGGCGTGCACCATTCCAGCGAGGAGAAGTCCAGGGAAAACCTGGCTGAGGAGACAGAGATGCACTTTTTGAAAGACTGATCCAGGTGATGTGTGTGAAGTAATATTAAAAACTGTGGTCTCGTTGGCTGCTGATCTCTGATAGAAAGCTGTCAGGAAATAAATAATGAGCATTGAAATGCACACCCTCTGTGTAACCAAGTGATCAGAGACATGGAGAAATGTGGATGTCTTCTTGATAGGGGATTGGGTACTAGTGTGTAGTGGAGAGAAGTGACTAGCTCCAGTTCAGACATTAGACTTACTGAGGCTACAAGCACATGCACAAGCTTCAGTGCCAATGCATTAATTCAATGATTGTTTCTGGAGTGCTAACTTTTGGCTCCCTGGAGTTTGCTAACAGAGCTGCGGACTCCTGAAAAATTACTTCAAGTGCACTGACCTTTCTATTCTCAGTCAGCTTTCACCAGTCCCTTAGAAACAGTAGTGTGCCTCGGGGACAAGAACCCACAGGCTGCAAACCTCTGTCCTAAATACTCCTCTGGCTGTTCTGAAATGCCAGCTTCTCCAAGGGTACAGAAAACCTGGCCTTAGCACAACCTCTCTGGAGAGGCAGATCCAGAGAGAAAAGAAACATTTTCCTGGCTCCAATGAAGTAATATTTCATGGGCAGTTGTCTGCAGTCAGGAGACAATATACTGAGCACCAAATCCGATTCCTTACAGTAGAGGTTCCTCTCTATTTATTTCACCTTACCACATGCTGGATAACAGCCAAGTGCCATGCCCAGTGACCTTTCACAGACTTTATCTACCTCCTATTTGTCATATCCTTCACCAAAATCTGGGCAGAAGTTTTTCATGAGAAAATTAGTTATTTTTTGCTTTTGCTAGTAAGAGTGTGCTCATGCAACATCTGATCATCTGGCACAATTGTACTAATTATTTTTTGTTCTTCCACAGCTTGCTCCCCCTGCATTGACAGAAACATCTCCTTCCTCACCATTGTCCTGCCCCAGCAGCATTTCACTGAAGCCCTCTCAGATCACTATTCTGTTCTTCTCCCTGAGAAATATTTTCCAAACAGATCTGTGCCAAAATAACATTTTCAAAAAGCTCATTTCCCCACATTGCTCCCAATGAACCTTTGAAATGTACCAAGATGCTGTAGAAAATCAGGGAGCAGAATGAACATACATTTTCCTGTGAGAATTCTCTTTTGCTGCTCTCTGCAGATCCTCTGTTACTGTCTGTGGCATTTCCCTGGAGGCTGCTGTCTGAATGACAAACAAGTGAAGGGACAAGAAGCATTTGAAAAGAACAAAAGCTCCCAGAGAACCCTGAAGGGCCTTTCCACGACTGCAGAGAAGTACCCTCCATGAGTCAAAAGGAAACCTCTGAAAGTCCAAACAGAAGTGAGGCTTTCAAATCAAGCAACGTTCCCCTTCAATTTAAGGCTCCCTTAACCTTTCTTCATTTGATGCTTTTTGTCCTACAGCCCTCAGAAAACAATTCAGAGGCGTGTGGCCGTGAGCAGCCTCTACTTCCCTAGTGAGGGAAATACAAGGAGTCCTTTCTCTAGGCATTTCAAGCAGCTTTGAACTAGGGAACCCTTTTCATCTGAATTTGCTTCAGGTTCAAACTTAAAGCAGCACTTAAACAGGGCACCAGCAAATTATGTGTATGCTGGAAGCCCTGAAGTTTTCAGGAGAACAACTACAGTCATTCAGTTCAGACAATCTTGGTTATGTGAGCTTGGATGTCAGTTTTACAGAGAATCAAACTTCTTGGCTTTGAGACCAAGTTACTGAGGTTGAAGTCACACTCTGAAATTTAAGTTCTGTATATTTGTTAGGGGTTTTTAAATGTGCATCTATAAATGACACTTCAAACTCCAGCAAGTATATGAAAGATATTATGGAAAGGGTAGGCTTAACTGGCTTGTGTCACTTTTGCAAGTGGCCAGGACACTGTTCCTCCTAGTTGCTGTTTCTTAAGCAGCCATTTTTTCAACTTTTCCTCAGGAAAATCCTCTACAGCAATCTTGTAGCTTTGGGCATCTTGCTGTTGCGACATAGGTTTCCCGACAGTCCCCCCCTTTTTTTTTTTTTTTCTTTTCCCCTTTTGTATCTCCTGTTCTCATTCAGCTTTTCTTAGTAATAGCCTCTCTGAAACACTATCAAAACTGCCTCTGACTACATGAAGCTGAAGCAAGAAAGTGAGATACAAATGGGTCCTGGGCTATGGTGCAGGTGCTGTAGGAAAGCCTCTGCAGGAGCAGCAGTGTCAGACTGGAGGGGTGTCTCAGTTCCTTGAGCTCTTATGAACAGGGGCTCTCACAGCTTTTGATTCACAGGGGCTGAGGACAGTCCAGACCATCATGGATTGTCTTCAGCCCAGATTCTTTAAAGCAGTTGCCCTGGCACTGCTTCTCTCCCATCTCAGGATGATGGAAATTGAAGCTGTCCTGGGCTGAGAAAGAGGCCAAAATAGTATGAGACAGAGGTCATCACATGGCATGTGTGGCTTGGCAGAGCTGTAGAGTCCAGGAAGCACATAGACCAACAGGAAGCAACAAGCACCAACTGCTCTATGTGGCCCTCTTCCTTCCTGGACCACACCTTTGTTTTAAGCTTCTCAGGAGATTAGGAGAGACTCGGGTCAACAACGTATTTCTAGTATTTCAGGCTCTCCAGTTCGTGGTGTTGTTGCTCTGTTAAGTCAAGCAATGTCTTAATACCTGATTTCTTTTCCATAATAAACTATAATAGGGCATAATCATGGTTCCTTCTGCCACATTCTCAGGCACATATAGTATCTGGTATACATGAATTAAAAACATAATATCATCTCTGACTTGATTACCTTCCTTCCCTAATAGTGTAATAGATGCCTAATGTAGCTTTTATGCTTGAAAAAAGTTCATCAGTTTACAAATTAGCAGCCTGAAGTGAATTTTGCTACCACTTAGTGACTTTCCATTTCTAGTAATAGATTTGTTTGGATTTCTAGCAATACATTCTGGTTGGAGTAGTGTTTATGAAATATAAATGACATGAATGACTCAGCTACATAAAATTTTGAGGCATCCATGATCATTTCTTACTCTTATAGTCTGTTCTTCCACCCACACCTCCTACCACTTCAAAATTTAAAACCTGCCACACTATTTTCCCTTCAGCCAGAGCAAAATGCGTCTTTTCCTCTAAGAAATTAGTTGGCCTTGAGAGAAAAAAGCAATGGTGATGGTGCACACTTTACTTTGAGAGATGCTCAGCGCTGCATCTAGAGTCAGTAACTGCTGTGAGCTTTAAGTGACTTGTAAGATGTAAGGCTAAAAAGTCTGTCTCCTGCCTCCTCAGATGTGAAAAGATGCCCTAAAAACTGAATTCTCAGGAGATATGCATTTGCCTGGGATTGTAGACACCAGTCTGATGTTGCTGACAGCCCATCCTCAGGTTCCATTCATGTCCTGAAAGTTTCATTACTGTTATGAGCTCTTTTTCTATCCACATGAGAAGGTCGACAAAACACAGAAATGTCCTCTGTGAAAAAAAGTAGGTAAGTTTCACTGAATTTCAGCAATTTGTCACTGTTTGGTCAAGTGTGTTCTCAGACCAGCCTCATCAGCGTTTTACTGGAATAATGTCAGTGGGAACCATGAACCCCAAGTACGCCAGTACTGCATATTCCTTGGGAACATATAGGGTGCCAGATACCAATCTTGTGTAAGCACTGGCATCAGAATTGCTTCAGGGAGATGCCATGTGAAAATCTCCCAGTTGTTTTTGCCTAATTAAAATGACTGCTCTCTTATATGTACCTATCAAAACTCTCTTCTCTTCTACTCTTGGTGGATCAGATTTTCTCTTGCACAGCTTCAGTAGCACAGCTGGCCTCTTTCACTGGCTCGAATCAAAACAAATATAATCCTTCCTTCCCAGCTCTAGAGAAACCATAAGGAATAGTATCTCTGTGGTTGGGGAAATGAGCCTTCATGGCACAGACTCCCCATCCCTGGAGGTTGGTGCTGTGTATTTCCAGCTCCACAGAACATGCTTTGGCAATTTTGGGATACAAAAGATACAGAAGGACCATTTGGGATGCATAGGGATTCATCTCGCATTTAGCCATCAGAAAGGCATCTAGTATAGGACTCAACACTTCTGTAGTCAGCAGAGGGTGACCTCCACCTCCTTGCTGGATCCTTCACTGCGCCCTCCACAGCTGTTGCAGCCAGGCAATGTCTTGAGGAAGCTGGACCACTGTAATATACTATCAGAGGGAACTACGTGACTTCATGAAACCAAAGTATGAGTAGATAGAGAAACTCTGGAGAAACATCTTTTTAATTAATCTGAATTATTTATGTGGTCAAAATATATATCAAGATGTTGCAGTCATTAATGTGTCAGAAAAAAGTTGTAGAAATCCACAGTGAAGTCCAGCTCTGCTTTTGGTGTTCGTAAATTTGTTGATATTGATGTCACTGAAGGCAGAGTCTTCTTTACAAACTGAAACTCTAAAAGCTTGAGTGAGTACTTAATTTTCAATAAAAGTACTGCCTCTGAAAAAAAAATTCCAAAGCGGTAAGGAGTCTCAAAATCATATGAAAGGATGACTCCCTGTTTAAATACTTAGAGAACCTGCCCAAGCATTTGCTTGTCTGTGTGAGTGTAGCTTTGCATGCACTGGGGATTTTGAGGACAGGAAATGAAGGATGGCATGACTTCAATTGAATAACTGTTTTCTGAAAATTCAGTTTATTAATCCTTCTTGCTTCAAGGGAAGCAAACCGGAGGTTGGTTGTTCATCTGTTCTTTCTGTTCAAAAGGCAAAATGTAGATCTGGACTAGGAACTAAAGAAAAGTAATTCTGTATAAGCTGAAACTAGAACAGACAAGACCTCAGTCAGGTGTCACTCCACTATCTGTGGTAGACATTTGTACGGGTAGTCCCTGAGTTTGAAAGAATTAGTAGCTAGAATGATACTAAGCAAAGTATAAATATATGCCTGTCTCTTAGGGTCTCCCTGATACAGTTATACTCCCTCATTTGTGAGACACAGGTCATGTCAAATGTTTCGCAAAATGTCAAACTCGCAAATACGTGCAGGTCATTAATATGCATGAAGGCCACGCCCATTGCTCCACCCCCAGCCAATCAGGAGCACTGGGGAACCTCTTCAACTCCTCCCCACAGGCTCTCGCAGCACAGGGGAGGAAAGGGAAGAATTTCTGCGCCCTGTCTGCCTCGGGGACCCCCCTGAGAATCCCTAGGCTTCTCTTCAGCCACACTGTTGCTTCTGCATCTGCTGCTGGCAGTGCAAACCCCACGCCACTGCTCACATCCCCGCCACCTCCCTGGCCTCCGTGCTTGTGCTGGCCGCGTTCCAGCCCCATGTCCCAGCCCTGCATCCCGGCTCCGTGTCCTAGCCCTGCGTCCCGGCCCCACGGGTGGGCTGCGGCAGTAGAGTGAGCATGTCCTGCTGACATGCCGTGGCCAGCCCCACTTTTCCTGGGGCACTTCCCTTCCCCGCCTGTAGCCAGGGAAACAATAACACAGACGCACACACACAAACACTACCCACTTGCAGCTCGCAGGTGCTCTGCACACACGGGCGGGCGAGCGACACTCAGGGACCTGCATTAATTAAGCGTAGGCAGGTGGAGGACTCATCCCCACCTGGCACCTCACGCCGCACAGGGTCCTGCTCTGTCTTCTACAGTGGCCATGCCCGTCCCACAGCCCCCGGAGAGCCACAGAAACCGTGCATCCTCCCTGCGGGGCCAGACCAGTCCTGCTCTAGAGGGACTGCCAGCACCGCCCCTCAGCAAAGCAGAGGCACTGCACATGTGTCAACCGAAGAACCTGGCAAATGCTTGAAACCGGACTGCAAGAAATTTTCCTCGCAACCCTCCGGGGTCGCAATGGTGAGGTCGCAGTGCACCAGGGATATACTGTAAACACTTCTAGGCACTGTCACAAACAGCATATATACTGAACAATCTTGTTCCAACAAGTACAGCCATGTTTAGGTGTAGATACATCCAGCAATTAGTGCGTGCATACTCTTGCTGCATATTTACTGCAAAAAGTCAAATAAAAGCCATTTCTGGTCTGGTTACACTGTCTTCTCTTACAAAATCTTCAAATCTTGGGTGCTGGATGTCATTAATATGGCTTTATGACTCTCTAATCAAGCCTGTTTTTATCCAGACAAACTAAAGGGAACACATATGTGGCTACACATATTGCTAGAGGCATATCTGATATTAATCAACAGTAACATTTCTGGGTTTCTTTTACCTAGCTTTTGTTCAAAACAGAGCACGAAAACTTAAAACCCCACTTCAGTAAAGTGGCCTCTCACACGGGAGTCCGGGGGTTTGATTCCCACCAGGGAGGCAGTGGTGCTGTTTAAGAGTTGGCCTCGATGATCCTTGTGTGGGTCCCTTCCAACTCAGAATATTCTGCGAATCTGTGAACCTAAGTAAATGTGGCATATGCTATGTATTAGAAAACATTTTCTTGCAGCAAAACCAGCAAGGAATGCAGTGCTAGGGAGTGGTGAAAAGATACTTCCTTTTGAAGCTATATGGGCATTTTGAAAGGAAACTAGATATCATGTGTCAAAAATGGCTTCTAATGTAAGATTGGGTCCCAAATGGACGAGTCGAATTTTAGAGGTGTCTCCTAAGCTTACTTTCTCTAGACATGTTATAAATTGTTATTTCACAAATTATATAATTGCTATAAAGCAGCTGAGTGTGTCTACTAAGTGATTGGTCAGGTTCTACTTATAATTTGCAGTAATATTGGGAACGAGAGGGTCCAGAGAAGGGCGACAAGGATGGTGAAAGGACTGGAGGACAAGCCCTATGGGGAGCGGCTACAGGAGCTGGGGTTGTTCAGCCTGGAGAAGAGGAGCCTCAGAGGTGACCTCATTGCTTTTTACAACTGCCTGAGGGGAGGTTGCAGCCAGGTGGGTGTGAATCTCTTCTCTCAGGCTGATGACACCAGAACAAGAGGACATGGTCTTAAGCTATGCCTGGGGAGGTTTAGACTGAATGTTAAGAAGAGTTTTTGCACAGAGAGAGTGATCTCTCAGTGGAATGGTCTGCCCAGGGAGGTGGTGGAGTCGCCATCCCTGGAGGTGTTTAAGAAAAGACTCGATGAGGAGCTCAGTGACATGGTCTAGATGTTGGGAGGCTTGGATGGATGGAGCGTGGTGCCTGTGCTTCCATGCATGTGTGCCTGATCCCTGGGTGGACGTTCGCTTGGAGTTGGACTAGATGATCATGTGGGTCCCTTCCAGCTCAGAATAACCTGTGAACCTGTGAATGCACTTGAATGCAGCAGTAAGGGTTACACCTAGTGGTCTTGGGGCTAGCACCAAACTGAAAGAGTCGGAAGCACCCTGAAAAACAGAGATGCAATGCTAAGGGTGTTGAGACACTTAAGAGCTTATGAAATCAATAAGTACAAATCAGTAAAGGCACAGAAAGGAAATGTTAATGGATGACAAAACAAAATGGGGAGTACGTAATTGGGTAGGCAGCAGGACAGCAGGGAAATATGAGAGCTCTTTAGTGGCTCTTAAACTAACTGTGAGTTTAGAGCCTTGTACATTTGATCTTGGGATAGGTTTCCTCTGTGAAAGAAGCACTGAAAGAAGCACTAACAAGGCCCAGAAGGCCATTTGCACTAGTGGCAGGGGGAGGGAGTGTGCTGGAGTATGAAGGGAAGCTGCTTTGAGGTGAATAACAAGAAATGAGAAATACATAGAAAACCTTGAAAGCAAGGAAGAACTGATGTAGTCAGAGATGGGAAGATGCATAAATCTTTCAACACACAGAAAGCTGTTAAAAAAGTGATATGAGACAGGCACAGCTGAGAGAATTACCAGAGAGTGAAGGGCAAAAATGGTTTTTCTTTTATACTTGCACTCACTGTTGCTGGGTTCCTACCAGGGGAGCTCTGCACGCTTTCTTTCCTAGAGGCGTTTCCACAGGTTCACAGGTTATTCTGAGTTGGAAGGGACCCACAGGATCATCTAGTCCAACTCCCAAGTGAACACCCATCCAGGGATCACGCCCACAAGCGTGGAACCATGGGCACCACGCTCCATCCATCCAGGCCTCCCACCAACTAGACCATGTCACTGAGCTCATCATCGAGTCTCCTCGTAAACACCTCCAGGGATGGCGACTCCACCACCTCCTTGGGCAGACCATTCCACTGAGAGATCACTCTCTCTGTGCAAATACTCTTCCTAACATCCAGCCTAAACCTCCCCTGGTGTAGTTTAATGCCATGTCCTCTTGTTCTGGTGTCTGGGAGAAGAGATCCACACCCACCCGACTGCAACCTCCCCTCAGGTAGTTGTAAAAAGCAATGAGGTCACCTCTGAGGCTCCTCTTCTCCAGGCTGAACAACCCCAGTTCCTGTAGCCGCTCCCCATAGGGCTTGTTCTCCAGTCCTTTCACCATCCATGTTCTCACAGTGCAATAAAGCGTCTCAATATGCTGCAAATATGATGACAAGTGGCTCTAAACTTCCACTGGGGACACTTAACTATCAAGCAGGACCATGCAAATACTTAGCCTATCTTTTCTGTATGCTGCTTACTACCTGGCATCTCTGAAGGGATATGAGGAACAGATGGCGGCAGTCAGAACAAGCTAGCTTTGTGGTGTCCAGAGCTGATCACTCACCCGCTATAAAGATGAGATAAAAAGACACTGGCCTCAATCTCTCATCCTGCCTCAAATGAATTGTTATCTTCCCTTGCAGTCCTTGGTAGTGTGGTAAACTTGGCTGCCAGTATGCAGCTGCAAGGAACTTACTTGTTGAGTAGCATCTACCAAAGGGGAGCAGCTATTTACGAGGGGCTGTCTGAGTACTAGGAAAAAACCACCAAAATGGTGATGCTTTCCAAGGACTGCTCCTTGCTCAAGAACCTCTTGAAGTGCAAGCTGCCCTGCTCATCCTCCTTGAAGCATATCAGGCATGCCTCAAGGCATCATTTGTTGAGAGCAGACACAAAACTCTTGGGTGACTTACACACAACCTTGCAATACACAATTTTCCTCTCTCTGATCTATTCTTCTCTGTTGATTATCTCCCCATGTAAACCCTTGATTCCTACAAAGCCTATTCATGCAAACTAGCAGGGGAGGAGCTTCCCTGAGAAACTGTTTACCCTAAGACAAAAAAGGGGTTGCATTTTTCTGTGAATTCACACTCAGCATAACCAAGACTGCTAGCTTTTCTAACTAAATATATTTTAGAGGCATATTTAGGTGAAAATAATGCTGTATGGGCTGAAAGCAGTAAAAGTATTAAGCATGATTTCCACTTATGGTGTACTTAGCACCTTGCACCAAAATAGTTTAGCCTATCTTCTGCTCAGAAGTGTGACTTTTGGGGTCAGAACAGGCAATGTATGAGAAATATGCAAGGTAACTTTTCTTAAGCTCTCTTTATTTATCCTAGTAGCCAAACACAACCCTGAAATTGGCAGAGGAATTTCTCTTTCACCCGAGATCTAACTAACCTCTTGTGACTTCATCATCTCTGTCGAGTTGCTGGTGTGCAACTGGCTGTGTGAAAAATGTAGCTGACACTGTCCAGCCTCTACACCACCTCTGATCTCATGCTTGAACCCTGCCTGTCAAAGCAGAATTTCTGGCTTTTGCATGGGGCATTCAGTCATAAACTTTTTGCAGAGCCCAACAATAACAAAAACTCTTAGTGAATTAATATATCAGAGTTTTGGAGACAGGATAGGACTCATAAGTGACAAAGATCAAAGCCTAAGGGGCAAATACTTCTGCATGAAAAGCCATGATGTTTGTCTAAGCACTGGCAAAGATTTCACACCAACAAGAAGTGCACATGCAACTGTTATTTTCTTGCACTTCAGGAAGACTTTCAGAAACCTTATTGAGTAGACAGGAAAAGAAACAAGAAATACAGAGAGAAACAATGTTGACAGGAGTAAACAGAAAAAAAATCAATACCGTTATTTTATTAGATCTGTGGTGTTTTCATAGAGGGACTCTGTGGCTCAGGCATGATCTAGCACGTTGTAGAGCTTTTACTGCTACTCCTGGTCAGCCTGGTAGCTGTCAGAAGCTACTAAAGGTGGGTGGATGCAATGGAATCCCAAGTGTCCGAAATGTTGTACTTATCTAGGAGCTCAGAAGATCTCTTGATAGATACCCCAGCCATGGGCTGACTCCACAGTGGTGGAGTCCTGGTTGGGTGTTAGACCCCTGCCTACCCTTCTTGTTCCTGTGAGAAGAAACCGTAGATGTATGGGCTACAAAGAGCTGTGGTATGCTCTGGTTAGGTTCCAAAGCAAACAGCTGGGATACAACAGCCACAGACCTTGAATCACTTTCCTGTCAGATGCCACCTCAGGCAATAGGGTTGATCCCCACATCCTGACACTTACCATCAACAGTTTCCTGATGTGGTTGGTGAGGAGGGTGAAACAGATCTTTCTTATGGAGACCTGTAACTTCTAGAGATGGATCAGCTTAAATCTAAGATAGAGCAGGGGTGTTTCCTCCTCTTCCAGCAAAGCAGCTGCCTAGCAGGGTTACCGGGCAAGGGAATAATTTAAGGACAACCAATGAAATACCTGCTTTGTTTATCTATATAGATGCTTCAGGAGCCAGATAACTGAGATGAAGCACTGAACCCAGACTACCATGAACCAATTATCCTTCAGCAGAGTTTAGTGATGTGGGCCCAGACTAGATTTAATGTGGTTCCTAGAAAACAAACACCTATCTGTCTCTACTCCAAGTTTTAAACTCTGTGGTGTTGTACAGCAGCACCTGGCCTGATTTTTATCTAGCTCAAGAGCTAAGCAACCAGCCCTTTGTGTGTCTCTGTCCTCTGATGCAACTGGAGTACAGGCTAGCAATACAGGGAAGGTGGGACTTTCTCTTTCAGATCTCTTCAGCGATTGAAGCAGTCCATTCTGCAGAGCACTCACAGCCGACAGCTCACTTGCTATGTGCATGTCTGTCTCTTGTGGGGAGGGAGAGTGAGGATCAGGACCCCAGCACGTACTCAGCTGCAGTCCTGAAGAAATCCTCACTCTCCCAACTATAAAAGAATACCTCATGTATAATGAGGAGTATTTAAATATGCCATTTTAAGGGCATTAAAATCTTAATTCATCTTTCTTTTAAGACCACAGTAGAAAGATGAATATTGTAACTGGCGGGTTTTATAGCTTGCAGACATATCATCATCAGATGATCTCACAGCTAAGACTCCAGTTTTGCAGTTAAACTGGCTTGACCGTACATGGGTAACTCAGCACATAGCAGTTGGCATCCAGCCTGAGGGTACAAAGTGCCCTGTCACTGGAACTGCTGCTTTTACAAAGACGAAAGCATGGAGCAGCACAGAATTGAACACAGGAATAACATGTTGTTGTGAGAGCAAATATGTGTACTGGAAGTGGTGGGCATCTTTCTTTCATTCCCAAGGCTCCCAAGATCTGATGTAGTTCTTTTCGACTGCTTCTCTTGCTCTCTCACCGATTGAGTTGACCACAAAATCACTCCACATGTGTTGGCTGCAACAGCTGAGGAATACTCAGATTTGTCACTGCTCAAAGCTGGATGTTGCTCCTAAAAGCTCCCAACCCCTTGCTGCCTGAAGAGACCTGGGAGGCATCTCCCTGGTCTAATCAGAGTGTGTTGGGGTCACATCCATGTGTGACCAGAGTGAGTCTTCAGGTCTGAGCCTGGCGGCACTGACTTGTTCCTGGTGACAGGACTACTTGCTTCAGGTCATGCCTGGGTATGTCTGCTCGGAGTGCATCATGCCAGGTATACTAACCTAAGGTAGAATGGCTTCATTCCCCATTTGACTGTGGCTGTGTCTGTAGTCACCTGTATGTCAAAGGCTGGCATGTCGTAGCCATTAACACTTCCCAAAAATACAGTAACACCTTCTGCTTTTTAAACAGTTCCTTTCTGACAAAAATCTAAATGTGCTCATGACAGGTTGAAAACTGTCAGCCCTTTGCTACACAGGCAGCGTTAGCTCTGTTGCACAGAGAAGCCAGAGCAAAGGGTTATGAAAAGCCAGGTCTTCAGAGGCATTAAGTTGTCTAAAATGCACTTAAAAACCATCTCTCATTCACTGCAGTTGGAGATAGGTGTGAAAATCCCAGTGACTGTTGATTGCCCTTAAATGTCTCGAAACACTTGTAAATCTGGCTCTTGACTTCCAGGTGACTTTATTCTTTAGACATAGGGTAAGTGGCAACTCCAAATGCAAAGTCAGGGTGAGAGAATGCCTGTCTTGTGCTTCAGCCCTCTGCAGCACTCTCTCCCTACAGAAAGGGATGGCAATTTCCTGGCACCAATGGTGCTCATTAGGCCTGGTGTCCTGCCTGAGATTCACCTTTGGGAAATTATATACTGGATAGTCAGAAAACCCTCCCTCTTCTTCAACGAATGGATGCAGTATTGTTATGCTGTTATTACATACTGATTTATAAAGCACCTTTCACATACATCACAGTGCTGTATGATCTAATTACAAAACACCTGAGATAGAATAAGAAGTATCCAGGCAAGAAAATTGCTTGAAGCCTGACCTTTAATGCACTAGAAGAACCAGAGGTTTGGAGGGAGTGGGAGGCTCAAGATGAAGAAATCCATCAATCCTGACTCTATATAGGAGCAAGAGCCTAGGTATCTAAATTGTCAAAACTGTTCAATTAGGAAGCAGCCAGGTGGAAGAATTATGAATAAATTGAGAAGTTTTCGTTAATTGCTGCCTCCTCCATACCTCAAAGCCCATGGAAATCAAGGGGATTGTGTGCTTGACTTTGCTGGGCCCGCTGATGTCCCAAACTGAATAGCATGAGTTGCCGGTACCAGGGTCTTGCTGTGTGCTGTGATTGCTATCCATATACCTTTGCAATCAGTTGGAGGAAAAAATACAAAGTATAATCAAAGTGCTGATTTTTTTTTTTGTTTAATTCTGGCTTGATTTTTATTTCTGTCTTAATTTGGAAGATTGCAATTCACTTTCTGAAGTAATCTCCTCAATCTTTATAATTAAACCTCATTTAAATATTTTGGTCACTTTCATGAACTAATTATAGTGACTTACAGTTAAGAAGGTACTTTAATCTTAAGCCTCTATTTGCAGGTGCTTAAAATTTTAGAAAATACATAATATCCTTTTGGCTGAAAACATATATGCAGAGATCAAAGCTGACCTAGGTGTGGAAAACAATTGTGTATGAGGTCTTTCTGCCTCTTTTATGACATGCAAAATGAAATGCTTTATGAAATGCTAATTTTTGTCCATCTCCTTCCTTTATTACCTTCACAATTAATGGGACCGTATCTCATTATTTCTACTGGTGTTTAGAGAAGGCCTCTCAGAAGATTAAAGAGATGAGGAGGAACCTATGTCCTCAGTAATAAATGTGTTATGCTTTTTGGCTTTTTAATACAGGCATTTTTTCTCAGAGTTCGATGCATTTAAACAATAATACATAAATCCATAACAGAACAAAAAGAGAATTTTATGCAGGATGACTGGATGGGTCAAATCCTATGCCTCAGGTCCTATATGATGAATAGATTGCTTAACCTCAATTCTGTGTCAATAGAAAGAGGTTAAAACATCTGTCTTTGTAGGTCACAGTAAAAGTTCAAAGCCACATTTGTATTAGTTCTCCATTTTTAAGGAGGTGTTCAGCAAAAGCAAGGAGCAAGGGCATCTCATCTCTTCCTTGAGATCTGATGTTGTCCAGCACAAGGACCTAACTCTCTGACTTCACTGTATCTAGAAAAAGGCTTAATACATCTGGAGGATGAAATCTGCCAGTTAACTAATGAGGATGCACATGATTTCAGTTCCAACAGGGTTCAGAAAATGCCTCTTTGGTCAGTGAAACAAAACTGTAGCCTATGTTCAAACCCTTTCAACAGCCTTTACTCAGCTCCAGAGCTGCAGCCTCAGACCAGGTTACCTCAGGTGTCCCATCCATTTTCTTCACTTACCAGGAAGAGTGGCTTTTTCAGCCAAAGGTGATTTATTGCAGAGCCTCTTGCCTGGTCCCCAAGCTTTGTAGCATCTCAACCAGATTGAGAAGCTATCTTGGGTATCTGCCTTTGTGGCTTGAGCTGCCTGACCTATCCTTACGTGTCCCTTTTAATTAAATAACACTTGACTTGGTTTAGTAGAGGTAATAAAAGATGATGAGGGTAGTACACCTTGCCAGGCTGATCTGGGAAAGCTGAAAATCCAATCTGTGTGTCTGAAAAACACTTCTGTTTGGGGGCTGGAGGGGAAAAGCCATCTTTGTCTTCCCTAATATTCTCCTCTAGGGAAAATTAAAGGTGTCTAGGGTTTTCTTTGTTCTCCCTCTGTCATCCCATCTTTCACTTTCTGACTTCTTTAACTTCCAATTTCTTTTAAATTGCATTAAAGGAATAGGAGAAACCATTTCTTTTCTCTTTTCACCTTGGAGCTAAAAGCTTTCTCTTTTCTTCACAGTGCTTGTTAAATGCGATAGACAGAGTGAAAGCTTCATAAATCATAAACAAGCAGAGGACCTAAATAAAAGTGCAAACTGCAAACTGAGAAAGACTCCAGCATGCACATTAGAACTAGCATCAAGCACACAGGATGTATTTTGCACAGTACTAGCAGGAGGCAAAGGGCTTGCCATTTTTGTGTCTAAGCCAGGAACCAAAACAAAAGCCAGTGGAACATGAAAATCAGGTAACGAATAGCTCTGCAGTGGTGTGATCACAGATAGATGCAGATTTCTACTCTCCAGTGTTGCTCATCCCTCTATAATGACCAACTCCTTTTCTTTCTCAGATTCCTTATAGATGGTAAAGCTCCTCCATTTTTTATCAAGTCGTAATTTGCTCTGGGCTCTGTTGAGTGCAGCATCAGCAAACTCCACAGCACTCCAGCAGTGAGAAATACTGTACCATGATGCTAGTGTATCAGCCTGTGCTCAGAGTTAGATGTTGGGGTTCTGTCATTTAAGATGCTTGTTTCAAAACATCCCAGTTTTCCTCATACCTGCTTACAATGCTGTGAGTTGTATGAGCAGGTGATATAGCAGGAAAAGAAATGGAAAAGCAGTCCACATTTCCTCAAACATAAGAATTCATGATGGTAAGGAAACGTAGGAAGTTAAGGCAAGAATCAGGAAATCAGCTCTGTCATGATTTGACCCTGGCTGGATGCCAGAGACTCACCCACAACCTCTCCTGGAGGAGAAAAACTGGAAAATAAAACTGGTCACAGGCAAAAATGCAAGGCAAACTACAAATAAATAATATGAAGGATTTATTTATTAACTAACAAGACCAGAACTGCGAAGGAAGCATCATTTAAAAGGCAACATTTTCCCCGACCTCTCCTTCTCTTACAACAGATTTCATATTCCCTTTTTTCACCAGGAGACAAAGGGGGAACAGAGGTAGGGATAAGCCAGTCAAGTTGANTGTTAACCCCCTCGCTGCCAGAGCAGCAAAAAACCTAAACCAGTACAAACACCCATTCATCCTTCTGGTGCAACACAGTCTTTCCATGGTCAGTCTTTGCTCCATAGGAAACAAGCTGGGCTCTGCTTCTCCATCTCCCACAGCAAGCCCGTTCTCCTCTAAGCATATTTATATTTTTAGCTTCAATTATTAAGCTGTCATCTACTGTACTAAAGCACATCTGCCTAAAATTCCTTGGATCCCATAGAATTGTTTTTATGAACACAAACCTGAAATTTAAGATCATCTATCTGTTGGTTTTCCTAGAGTTCAGAAAGGTAATTTAAAAAAAAAAATGTACTTTTCACTAGCACACAAATCAACCTCATTTTGTGTCCATTCATCACTGTTTGAATTTGAAAATATCTATTATACTAAGTTAATTCAGTACAAGTTAAAATCATGGGTTAACTGATAAGATCAATTTGGTTTGGTTTTGCATTCCTCCCTTGATAACTTTTTCTGCTGATGCTTTGCTTTTATTACCTAAAAAGATGCACTACAGGCCAGCTTTCTTTTCCCATCACATCCCTAGGCAATAGTGGGAAAAGAAACTTCTTTGCAGTAAGTTTTCCTTTGTCTTCCCTCTTCATCCTTTCGCAATTTTAACAAACCTGTTTTCTCCCCTACAGGCTACCTGTTTTGGGTACACTCTGAAAATTGTTTGTCTCAATTTTTCTCCTAGAAATCTTGACTTGACAAATGTTGCTCCTTCCTGGCATCCGATACAACCTTTAATAACTGATGAGAGGGGTTAACCTTTGGTCTGAGGAGTACAAAGTTATAAATCAGTTGCTGTTCCAAAGGGCTGAGTTTGCACCTGCTGTTTCAGTTCTTTTCTTTTAGAAACGAAATCCAAACCCAAACCAGATAATCTAATACAGCTGTGGCTAGGAGGAAACAAGACATTTGTAACAGCTTTTACAGCATTAAAAAGGAAGCATGCTAGGAACAAATACTGTGTTTGTGTTCTGAGGCTAAAACATGACAGTTCCGAAAGAAGAGATTTACTGAATCAGGTTTGATGCCTTAAAATAATGAAAGGGTAAGAACTTCCAAGGGAGGAGGGAGAACAGGCTTGGGGTATGTAGCCTCATTTGGAGAAAACATAAATGTGCACAGAGCAGGAAGGAATTGAACATTTAAGCCTTGGTTTATTTTCATGAACGAAAAAGCTGTGTAATGTCAAATGTTTATCAGAATGGCTCTTACTGATATGGTTGTACTGGAACTGGAATCTGCTTGAGTTCAGAGTTTTGAATTATGACAATGGGATGATGAATTATTCACTGTAAGAGGGCACAGGCTCCCAGATAAGAGCAGGAAGGGCAACAACATAATGGAGAGGAGGAGAAGGTGGGGAAGGACTAGAAGGAGATGTGGAAGCCAAGAAGGAGGGCTTTGTGCTCAGTGCCTGTAGAGGCAGAAACTCTAGTTGGGTCTTTTCCTGGGTAGAAGACAGCCATGCTAAATCCATGTATGTGTCTCAGGTGATACAATGCAGACAGGCTAGGCAAAGGCTCTGCACCGAGCCTTTAGACTATACAGACCCTTCTATTTGAAATGCTTTTGTAAATGCCCATAGCCAAGTGAGTTCTCTCCTCAGCTTTCTGGAGATGCCCACCAGCAAACTGGGGAAAGCAGCCGTGTTATTGCATGAGAAAATCTGCATCTGATCTGAGTTTTCCTGGAAATTAAATAAAACTTGTATTTTTTTTTCTTTTAATATTTGGCATAATCCTTTTCTTATTTCTTAACCCTTCCTTCTGCAATCTCCATAAGAGAAAATGCATTGATGGCTCCACGCAAAAATTAAGTGGTATGTGTTCACTT
Source organism: Pitta sordida (assembly GCA_013390025.1). Lineage (NCBI taxonomy): Eukaryota > Metazoa > Chordata > Aves > Passeriformes > Pittidae > Pitta > Pitta sordida. The sequence goes on along the minus strand of WEKX01014653.1, from coordinate 386,017 downwards.
TTCCTGTTTAGCACTGATAATCTTGACCCATACCTCCTTTGGTGCTATCATGTCAACATAAGCATCTTTTGGCCTTTGCCAGAAGAGACATTTGGGGAGATGAGAGAAGGCAAAGGATTTGCCACGGCTGTTGTTCAGATATACCAGCTCAGTCATGGCACACACAATATTTTCATGTCCTTCATTAGACCACAAAGCACCTGCAGTTTGGAAGGAAAGAGAAATTGCTGAAAGGAATGGTGGATAAGCAGTGACAGACTGGTTCTCCAGAAGCAGAGAGGCATTCAACCGTGGATAATGTCCACAACAGAGATGACAAGATAAACACAGTATATGAGATTGAAGTAGACACAAAGTATTTAAAAACATCCTCCCAACAATGCTAGCTGCTACATTCATTCATTTAACAGTGAGAAAAATGCTAAGGAAAGCAAAAAGCAAATTAGAGTTAAATGGAGATATACAATTGCCTCATGTACCAGCATGAGGTTGGTACGTGCTGTAATCACACGTGCTGATACATTTATACATATTATCACGTCATTCACTACCTTGCTCTTGTTCAGCTAAAGGTGTGCTTTGCACACACATACATTCTCTCACAGAACTTAATTCAATGTTGTAATGCGTAGCACACTTTTATGTTCAAGACACATAGGCTAAATCTTGACATTTTGGGGTGAAGTTGAGGCAGTGGGAACTAAAATCACAAGGGTAATACTTTGTAATAGTTCAAGGCAAATTATATTCCTACAGCCAGAGGTGATTCAACTAAGCCAGGGAAGTCCTGTGTTGGGAGATACTTCAGGCAAACTCATTATTATCTACTGTCAAGTCAATGTTCCCTAAGTGTATGGAAAACATACAGGAGTTGCATGAAAAACATGATGGAGTTGTGTTCCACTCCTGTTTTGGACAAAAGTAGACAAATTGTTGTTGTTTCCGTATAAACACTATATACATACTTCTTACTCTTGGAACAGTTGTGCAATTTGTATTCTATCACTGAAACATAATTTTCATTACATCAGAGTGATGATGCCAAGATACCTCACACTAAAGTTATCCCTTAGTACACTTTTTAGAAAACATATACCAGTAGGTGGAAAATACTCAAAACTCATATGTTTCCTTTGTATGCTAGATACATAAGCGATCTGATGATGAAAAAAAGATGGCTTCTGTCAACTAACTATATTGAATATTCCTGTTCCTCTGGCTTATTTTTTGAGCAACTTTGCCCAGAATGGCATAACTAGTTTCATTTTCCACTGTTGATACTTGAGTGATGACAGCAAAAAAGGATAGCTTGGGTAGCTAAGCATTCATCACAGCCTGCCCCAGTGCTTAGGCAGTGGTCCTTTGAGGAGAAGAACAGTTCCAGAGCACAGTTTGAAGAGGGAGATTGGCAGCAGGGGAGAAAAGAAACAAAAAACCAACAACCTTTCTTGCTCTAATAGAAAGAGATGAACATAGATGCCAGACAATCTCAATATAGCTTGAAGTTTAATAGAATGTGGGGAGGTTCTCCTTGTTCATTATCCAGAGTTGCTAAACCCTACACAGTCAAGCGGGAGCAGCTGGGATTGTATTCCTCTTTGACACCCCTTTAGGTACATTTTCCCATTTGTATTGTGGCAATATAGTATTACCACACTAAAGAATGTTATAGCTCAGCAGTAAACTGTTTGACTTAATAATATATAATTTACTGAAAGAAAGACAAAATCAAAGCTTATTTCTCATGGTTGTACCCATTCATATCTACAAAATCTCCAAGGATGGGGAAATGAATGCACATTCCTCCTGGACAGTCTGTCTGTCTTCAATGTGAGAAGTTTTTCCGTATGTCTGATAAAAGCCCTTCTTGTTTTGGTGTATGTCCACTGTGTCTCCTTCCATATGCCACTCTGAAGAGACTGGTTCTGTCCTCTTGATATGTAGGAATACTGGTAAAGAAGACTTGGCTATATTTTATTTTCATGTGTCCTGAGAGAGGGGGNGGCTGTAGTCAAAACACTTGTGTGTTATCAACACCCTTCCAAGGCACAGCATTGCGAGGACTGCTGTGGGCTCAGACAGACCCAATACATCATGGAAGACTTAAATAAGCAGATACTAAAGCTGAGCAGTAGGAAACACAATCAAAAAGCTCTGATGCTTTTTATATCAATTGCAGATGATGTTAGAAACTGTGAGCATGAGAAGGGTTTCAGCTCTTGTTTCTTAGGAAACCAATATATGCTTATATTGCCCATCAAAAACATGGCATTAGCTTTGCACAATGCAACAGAAATGATGCAATTATGTATTCCAGGGCATAAAGAAAATATGTACTACATATAAAGTCAGTGCTACTGCAGTACTGCAGTAGTTTCCATTAAGAAAAATCCTAGCACGCTTTACTCTCTTTTTGAAGACAATGTGGGTACCTCAAACCTTTTGCTTCCTTTGAAAGCAGTCCTGCCAAAGACAATTTGTTCAGTGTTAATCTAATAGAAAGCAGAGAGGGATGTCTGACTGTTTGTGTCATGATACATGGTATTTTGTTAAGATAGCCTGGACAAAGAATGCATTGTAATCTAGTTCAACACATACTGCAATTTAGTGCTACTTCAAGAGCAAAAGGGGCCTGACTCTTCCTAGCTAAGGGAATTGCTCTCGCCGTTTTTTCTATCGCTCCTGAATGAAGAACATCTTTGAGTGAAATTCCTAGAGCCACTCAGTGCAGAAAGACTTATTGCCTCTGAGAAGTTATTTAGAGGATCTAAGGAAGACATTGAGAGGAGAGCATCCTAAAGGCAGTCAAACAGATCCCTAGTCGCAGGACCTGGGTGAATATACTAGGACATAAGAATGAAGCCTTCAATCTATATTTATCTGCTCAAATTAGTGGCTAGAGGACTCAATTATTCTCTGCATGAACAATATTTACATTCCTAAGAGAGAAAGGAGTCCCAAGGCAAAGTGTGTACCTTGATCATGGAGTGTTTTCTCCTGGCTAGAAATCAAATAAGGGGAGGGATAAACCCGGTGTCTTTTGAATCTGTGCTTGACAGACAAGTTCCTTGTCCTCTAATTGCTGTTTGTAGCAGTACAGACACCTGAGACAGCTGTGGAAAATTACAAGGATAAGAAAGGCTTTTATGATATACAAGGGCATTCAGGGAGCCATTCAATTTGTGGGTTTTTATGCTATGTCTAAAATAAATAAGAAGCTTATTTTGAACATGTTAATATGGGCAGCATGAATCCAAAGAAGGATCTGTAATTTACAGTCTGTTTGTGACCGACAGCTGTGGTGAGGGCAAGATGTACAGTCCAGGCAAGTGTCCTCCATGCATAGGTGTGACACAGCATATTTTCAGCATCCATGACAAAGGCAATATATGTATGCCCTCCTTAAGCCAGCCTAAAAAACTGCTATGGCAGTCTGAGTCAAGAAAATAAGTTTCTTTACTTAGATCACCTCTAATTTTTTCATTTTCACCAGTTTCCAGGTTAGGGTTGAGGCAACTAAGATTCAGTTCCTTGGTTTAGGTAATGCTGTGCCTAACTGGTAAAATGTCCCATACCTTACTTTCTCAATCTGTAAGAGGGGGAATGCTTTGTGACTAAAATCTATGACAAAAGAGAGCTATGATGAAGGCAATTTTTATTCTTTTTTCCTCGTGTCTACTTGCACACTTCATTAGTTGGTATCAGATATCAGGGTGATGGGACTACCAGTTACATTTGAACATAAGGACTTAAGTTGTGCTTTCTTCCTCCCCAAATGTTTGTGCACTTCCAGGCTGTGTCCTGTCACTGAGAAGTTACATGCATACAGGGCAGAAGAGTGTTACAATGAGCTGGAGCTGATCAGGCCCCTGGACATTAGATTCATGGATTCGTCAGTGAGGTGCTCTGTAGCTAGTAGTGGATACTAACTTGTAAAAAAAGAGTTAGAGAAAAGCTTATGATGAGTCGTCTTGGCCTGTAACAAGCCCTCTCTGAATCTGGCTGCTTTCCATGAAACCCCTGTGTCGTTCTGTGTAATATTAGACCGTACCTTGAGTACTGTGTCCAGTTCTGGGCCACTCAGTTTAAGAAAGATGTTGAAACAATAGAACCTGTTCAGAGGATGGCAACAAGGATGCTGAAGAGGCTGGAGCACAAGCCCTATGGGGAGTGATTGAGGGAGCTGGGGTTGCTTAGTCTGGAGAAGAGAAGGCTCAGGGATCACCTTATTGCTCTCTACAACTGCCTGCACGGAGGTTGCAGTCAGGAGGGGGTCGATCTCTTCTCTCAGGCAACTGGCAACAGAGCAAGTGGATATAGTCTCAAGCTCCGTGAGGGTTGGTTTAGACTGAATATTAGGAAGAAATTCTTTACTGAAAGGGTGATCCAGCATTGGAATGGACTGCCCCGGGAGGTGGTGGAGTCACCGTCCCTGGAGGTGTTTACGAGTAGGCTGGATGAGGCACTTAGTGCCATGATTTGGACGATGGCTGTTGGATAGGTTGGACTTGATGATCTCTGAGATCTCTTCCAGCCTTAATAGTACTGTGATACTGTGATATTCCCGACCTGTCACCTCTTGCAACCTGAGAGAAACAGAGTTTCCCCTGCCTTTTCTACTCTGATTTTCTTTTCTAGCTTATTGACACAAAAAACCTTTTAGAAATATGTGATGAAAACCACTTTAGTACAGTTATAAGTATTCCCGCCTCTCATGCGGGAGACCGAGAGTTCGATTCCCTCCAGGGAGGCATTTAAGAGCTGGACTCGATGATCCTTGTGGGTCCCTTCCAACTCAGAATATTCTGTGACTCTGTGATGTTTGATGTTTGTTTTCAATGTTTTCAAATCATCAATTGGAACACTTTAAACCCGTTCAGTTTCAATGGTTGAATACCAGTTTTCAAGTGGAACAGAGAACACATATCATGACACTGCTGAACAGTCATACACAGAAAAGTCAGGCTGAGCTCATCCCAGTCCACTCGTGAGGGAATGAGCAGGAACTCTGACAGGAAAATTAAAAATACCTCATACTTGTGTGATTGTACACAATCTGCACTCCCACCTTCAACAACTTGCAGTCTCCGGAAGAAGATTTCAGTTGGTTCCCTAACCAACTCTGTTAGCCTTAGCTTTTTCCTATATCATTCTTCCTACATAACCAAGGCTCTGAGTTTTGAAACAAGTACTTTTCCCTTTCATAAAATATGAAAATGGCATTCCAAAGATAGAAGGGCTTGTATATGCAGAGCTTTTGCACTTAAGGGTTTAACCAAGGCCTTAATGTTATGACAGCCAGAAAGTCAAGGAAACAATACAATTAGGAAAAGTGCATGAGTATGTTAACAGCTATTAGAGTACATGCCACTTGGACTTAATCAAGAAATTTGTTTAGTCAGGACATTTCTTGGAGAAAACCTAATTTAAGCCTAATGACATTTAATAGTGATAAGTATGGCTTGGTGAAGATGATAATTCCATTTAATTGGGATGCCTCCAGGTGACACAATGGTGTTTGTGTGTGTCTGTGACAACTGCAGGCTGGTTCTGACTATTTATATACCCAGCAGCAGCCTTCAGTCTCTGTCTATCTGCCAAGAACCAAGGCAGCCTAAGAAAAAGGGTTTGAAAGTCCTTCACTGTAGCTTGAATTTGGTAAAAAATATAACATATTCACTTGCTGCCAGCAATGTTAGTTGTTTTCTTCACTTCTGTCTCTCTATCTGCTTCTACCCAGGAGAGCTGTATTCTTGGCCATCTTCACAGCTTCCTCACTTGATGTCCCAGGAACCATCCCATGCATGTGTTTGCTTCACAGCTTCCTGAAGCTTGCTGCAATAGCATCTGGTGTCAGATGGAAATTTTGGCTCATTAGGATGAAGGCCATCCACAGGGGTGTTCCAGAGAAGAGACTTCTAAAGCAGATTGCCAGCAGTCTTTATTTTAGTAATAGAGACTTCAACCTCCACAGCTCTTTTGGAGAAACTGCTGTTGAATTAACATCCCCTATGTTTGTCTATGCTGTCTCCATAGCACTAGCATGCTGAAAAGCTCTTTGAAACCTCTGAAATATGAAAGTTTCCCAGGAAGTCAAATTCCAGTCTTCTAAAACTTTTTTCTCAGTCCCAGCCAAGTGCAACTGTGAGAAAAATTGACCATTTCAGTTCCTTTTGTAGGACTCACTACATCCACAAAGCATAATACTGAGATCTTGTCTGTATACAAAAATGGCATTGATTTAAATATTCAGGTCTAAAATTTACTGGACTGCTGCAACACTTCTATGCGGACTTCAAGTCATTTTAAAAAAGCTTTTTATACTTATTGCCCAAGGTTTGAGTCAGATAATCATAAGTGATTGAGCTAAAGTGTGTTAAGAAGCTATTGTCTCTTCAGGCGAAGGCTACTGTCCTCTCTGATGGAAATTTCACAGGTTCACAGGTTATTCTGAGTTGGAAGAGACCCACGGGATCATCTAGTCCAACTCCCAAGAGAATGCCCACGCAGGGATCAGGCCCACAAGCGTGGAACCATGGGCACCACACTCCATCCATCCAAGTCTCCCAACATCTAGACCATGTCAATGAAGACCTTGAGTCTTCTCTTAAACACCTCCAGGGATGGTGACTCCACTATCTCCCTAGGCAGACCATTCCAATGAGCAATCACTCTCTGTGAAAAAACTTTTCCTAACATCCAGTCTAAACCTCCCCTGGCGTAGTTTAAGGCCATGTCCTCTTGTTCTGGTGTCATCAGCCTGGGAGAAGAGACCCACACCCACCCGACTGCAACCTCCCCTCAGGCAGTTGTAAACAGCAATGAGGTCACCTCTGAGTCTTCTCTTCTCCAGGCTGAACAACCTTAGTTCCTGTAACTGCTCCCCATAGGGCTTGTCCTCCAGTCCTTTCACCATCCTTGTTGCCCTTCTCTGGACCCTCTCAAGCAGCTCAACATCCTTCTTAAACTGGGGAGCCCAGAACTGGACACAGTACTCAAGATGTGGTCTGACAAGTGCCAAGTACAATGGAAGGATAACGTCCCTAGTCCAACTGACCACACTGTTCCTGATACAGGCCAGGATGCCATTGGCCTTCTTAGCCACCTGGGCACACTGCTGGCTCATACTGAGTTTCCTGTCAATCATAACTCCTAAATCCCTCTCCATTTCACCACTCTCCAGCCACTCATCCCCCAGTCGATAGTGATGCATGGGGTTGTTATGTCATATATCTTCACCTCCACCTCAGCTGGAATTGAACCTCTCACTCATTGCACCTCATGACTTTGCAGGTGTTCTTCATTTTCTGCATGACAATTACAAATCAAAACTGATGGCTCTTCCACCACTGATTCCTTGGCTTTCTGGCCTCCTTGGTGAAGCAGCATCAAAAAGAGCAGAGGGAATGATTTTACTTCAGGAAGACTGGATGGCAGCAGTAAGAAGAAGTATCTCTTAAAAAAATTATAAACCAGATCAAATTCTTCACTGTTATAAAGAACTGCAGATGTCTTGATTACAATGAACTTTAATTTATTTGTAACAGTAGACAATTTGATATTGAGACTTTCAACATAATATTCATGAGGTACACAAAGGGGAGGAAGTCAAGAAAAAAAGACATGTATCCAAAGGTGTATGTGCACATTCTGGGGAAATTTTCTTTCCTCAATGCATGGATGTCTTTTAAGAGGGGGCATAATGCTTATGCTCTTGAACTAGAGAGGGCATAATGCCTATGCTTGGAAATGTAACTGCTTACAATGCAGAACTTCTGCTGAGAGGAGGGAAATACTGGCAGAAGAGTACTGTGACCAGAGAGACTTGCAGCTGAGTAAGAAAAGAATTTTAATAACTTTATGAAAACTGGTAAGACTGTTCAAAAAGAATCCCACCTCAAGTGAGATGGACACTGATATTTCACTTTACCACAAGTCCGGTTGAATAAGTGAGTGGATACCTCCTGAGCATTTCATAATACGGATCTTTTAAATAGATGTGTTATTTTTTCTTTTTTAAACTAGAATTTACTTTCTGTTCTGAAACAGAAAGGTTATCTTGACCTCTTAAATAAAACATTTTAATTGAAAAGAAGCCGACATATAATGCCAAAGGAAAATGCCAGAGGAGCTAGCCTTTTTCTGCAAAAAGCTTCATTTCGATGAATCAGCATGTTCAGTGAAGAATTTATACAAAATATTCCTGTTCTGCTCCAGGCATGAATACTGTTTTTTATTGCAGCTTCTCCAATGCTAATACATACAGCAGATCCTATCCAGCTTGCTGGATGTATTTTCCTGATGTCTAACAATGTGCTCCTGTAATAAGTCACGTTAAAAGTGGGGGGTGGGGGAGCAGTATGCTTACACAACCTTAAACATGACTGGACATTCATCTGAAATATAAAGGGATGTAAGATTTTAGTCATGTATATAAATATATATGTACATATATATATATATATATATGGATATACATATGTATACATGCATTAACATGGATATATATGAATGGATTGGCCTGTCTTTAGATTTGTAGCACAGTCTCTAAAACAATAATGGAACTACCTTCATTTTTTCCTTTAATTTACCTGAACAAAAGGAATGTCTTCTTTCTCATCCTCGGTTAGGAGACACCAGAACTACTAAAGACTGTCTTTCCAGCCTCTGAAGATGAATCTGCTAACACTGAGGAACTTCTCAGAGGATGTGACCTCCACTACACTCAGCAGCTCTGTCAGAACAATATTTCATTGGTACATTATTATGCACAGAAGTGCACACTCAAGCCATTTCTGTTTACTCAGAATAGCGTTTACTGAAATATGTTCTGCAGTTTACTGTTCCTTATGGAAGATAATATTGTATATACAGGAGCAAATTGAATATATGTAGTGCAGTAATTGCCATCATGCCTAGCAAGTTGATGTGTTTGAGTACTCAAGACAGATAAGGTTTCTCTAAAGATTTACCCCAGAGTACATTCACCAAATACAATTTTTTATTGTTATTTACAATTTCTCCTAGCATATTTCTCATAAAAGCAAAAAAACTTGCTGTGAATACAGTCTTTGAAAAGCATTTCACATGCTGCCCACAGTCTCCACCCTTGGGTTCTTTGGAAAGCAGTTTTATTTTTCCTCCATGCAGTACGTAATAGGTTTCGTCACTGAAGCGCAAGGGCCATTATTCAGGAAAAGGATTTGGGGGAAGCTGCATGCTGACTACGCAAATCTACACCCCTCATGTACTTTAAATACCCTGATGTATTTGTTCAGTATTTGGTAACATAATTAGGTGCTAAAAAAATGACGTAGTTACCAGATAATGCTGGGAAGGAGTTTGAAGACCAGTCAACATTTAAAGGAAGATACAAAGGAGTATCTATGAAAAAGGAAAGGCTTAGGGGCACAAAAAAATAGGAGGAGAGAAGGAGGCAGGATTTTTCCTTTTGTGATTCATATGGGATTCTGATACAGCATGGCAGGAAGCAGAGACTGGAACAAAACATAATGAAAAAATTATAGGTAAGTTTGTCTGGATAAGGGTTGGGTTCCAGCCTTGGTGTGAGAGCATCAGCTATGCATGCACACACACTGATCCCTACCACCATCAATCACTGCTTTCCCATGACCCAACACTCCTCCCTCAACACTCCTCACACATTGTTGGCATTCCCATTCTGTTGCTTTCTTTTCACACAGTCTTCTATCTCTCTGTTTTTTCATCCTGGAACCCCAGTTTCCCCAGAAGAATTAGCACCATGAACAAGTATCTGTTACAGAATGACATCTATCAAATAACTTTTTTTTAAAAATTTGAAATCTAGATGATTACAACATTGCAGATGTCAGTCCATGTAAAGCAGAAAATTTAGCAACCCAGCAGAAATATTTAAAGATAACATAGCATGCTCAGTATGGAGAAAATGGGAGAAGAGCAAACTGCAGATAACAGGCATACAACATGTCAACTGATGGGCCACCAGGAAGGATTTGTGTTTTACTGTTGAGAGAGATATAAGAACTGTATGAACTGGAAAGCAAGGGAGAAGCACCACTTGCACAGTTTTCAGTAATTTCTGTGTCCCTACTGATCTCCACTGTTTTTGCACCACTGCTTCATTGTCAGGAGGTCCTGCTTGAGCCTGCTCCACCCAGGATGTTAAGGCATCAGGTGAGCTTCTCTTTCCTGCCCTCCCTTCCTTTCCTGTTTCAAGAAAATTCATTTTCCTGTTCTCTCTGGTTCTGACTACTAGCTTTGAAGTCCTCTCTCCCTCCTTCTGAGCCTTCCTGACAGGAAGAAAAGAAGAGAAACAAGATTTTACAATAAACAGCAAGAGAGTTTGTGGCAATAATCAACATTTGCAAATGATTAACAAAAGTGCAAATAAGCCTGTGTGATAACTGCACAGTCTGACCTAATCTTAATGAAATCTGCAAGATGTATTTATATAAATAAAAATGAATTTTCTTGCTTTTGACACGGTGTAATTTGTGCGTGTAGATTACAAGTGACACACACAATTGTTTTGCCTGCATAAGTGCCCCAACTTCAAAGAGCTTACTGACAGCTCCCTGCAAAGTGAAGACATGCAGCTGACAGAGCTCTCTCAACTTTATTCATCTCCAGCAGTAGGACTCCCTTGCTTTTCTTTTAAAAATGCATTCTATTTAATTCCCTGCTTCCCTGAAGACATCAGAAAAGACTGAAAGCTGAGAGCAGGGGGATCTCTGTAAACTGGCTTGATGGCATGCAATGGAATAAGGACATAGAGGGATAATAGTGTCTGAAGAGCTTTGGGATTACACCTTGGGAAGTGTGACTTGAGCTCACAGTTTTTTGCATACTACCAGGAAGGGCTGAACACTGTGCACATGGAAATGTATATTTAACTCAAAACCACTCAAACAGGACAATCTAGCAAAGCTCTGACATACTGGCAAGTGTGTATGAGGCAGAAGGACCCCAAGGTAAGAGAGGAGACATCAGCTCAAGGAAAGATTCAGTTGCTTTGTGCACAAAACTTTTCTCACCCCTTGTGGTAGGAAATTTGCACATTATTAGTGTCCATCTATCCAAACTAGTATGTAAGAAGGTGAATGGAGAACAAGCCTTCCAAATTGAGGACAAGGAGGTCTCTGAGGACTGGCATGTATAAGTTCACAGTTCTTTGCATTGCTCTTCCCCACAGGCACTTCAAAGATGTGAAGTCAGACTTTTGCAGTTTCTTTATCTCTATTCCACATGTTGTGTTCCAATTTCAACTATAGTCTGCTTATCGAAGTCTGGAAATAGTGCTTAAAGTGTTCTCTAAGTTCTACAGAGAAAAAAAAGTCCCTTTCTATTTTCTCAGGCATATCATAACTGACAGGTACCAGCAAATTAAGTAGGAAAGAAACTGGAAAGTAAATAAGGTTGTTGCAACATTCCCCAGAAGTTGTTTTTGACTGCTGACACCTTAATATCTTAAGAAGCAGTGAATAGAGGTCAAGGGAGAGAAGACAGTTGTAAGAATACCATGGAAGGCAGGGATTTCACTGGAGACATTTTAGCATCTTTCCTACTGTTCTGCCTGCTCATACGTAGCAGACTTCTGCTAATTCGGTTTGACAACAAACTTTGAGAGCTGTCAAGTGCTGAGATATCTCTGCGTATCTGCATTCATGTTTGCTTATTGTAACCTGTCAGATGACTTTCCATCCCACAGGTTAAGAAGAAAAGAAGCAGTGCTGGATAGTTTTCTACTCGATATTACCCTTGCATCATTTATGATGGGCTTTCGTGGCAAATTAAATTTTGAAGAGTCACAAGCCATTTACCACTGCATTTGCCTATCTTTCATAGACAGCTACTGCTTATTGCTGTGGGGTATCCATCTGTTTCTCTAGAGATCTGCCTGCCATATATTCTTCCCATCTCTACATCTGCAATATTTATGCTTACCATTTTTATGCATTTGTTTATCTATTTCTACTTCCTCTGTCTTTTCTTTTGTATGCGTGTTTATGTAAGGAAGGAGCGGTATGTCACCGTCTTCATGCATCAACAAAACCAACTCATTTACTTGAGATTAGAAACGTGAAGAACGCATGAAGCCTCAGAAATCACAGGTACACATATGGCACATTCAGCCACTCATTACAGAGACCGCCAGGAGAATCAACTGTCTAGGCATCATTGTGTTCCCACAAAAACCTGTTTCAGATTTTCAGCTTTCACGTCTGAAGATACCAGGGCCTTAAAACCTCTGTCAGTGAAAAAAAATGGGAGCATCTGCCTGCCTGACTGCTCCATGGGAAGGTGGAAGCAGAAGAGTCAGACAGGCAGGGCTACTCAGCACAGGTATATAGGAGGAGACACTTGTGTTCAGGCCTTTTGTGTGGAATATTTCATATATATTTTGCCTGTGGGAATTATAAAGCAAGCAAAAAGCTAATTTTAGTATTGACATGAGCTGCCCCTCAAAATCCAAGGTCAGCCCTAAGAATTCAAGTCAACAAAAGGAACAAAATGCAAACAAGCCACTGGCAAGGACTGAACTGGTCACTAGCAGTATGAAGAAGCTCTCATAAGCATTGCTATTTCATGTTTATTTGTTGTGATGGCTTTAATCATATGCTGCCTGTTTACAGACATAGCAGAGTTATTATTTCTGCCTGGAGGTGAATAGCACAAAATTGAGGGAAAGGAGAAAATCTGAGCCCTTTATTCAAACATATCCCGTAGCAGAAGATGACATTTATGAGGGGGATTAGAAAAGATGAGGGCATAGCCCTTTGGAAGAGAGAAGATAAGTTTCTTGGTTGTATTGGCCTCCTTGAAAGGAAGAAGAGAATGAGGAAAACTAGCGGGTAACTGAAGAAAATCATGAGCTTTCATCTTGCTTTCTGGTTGAATTCTTGAGCAGTTTATATGAAGCTGTTTAGACCCACAAATAGTAACTTCTACACATCTGCTTCCTTGGACACTGTGTTTTTCAAGTTATGGATTTGTGATCCCTAAACAAATACAGTTAATGCCTGTGGTACAGGGAATGTAAGACTTGCTTATACATCTAAAAATAGGCCAAGCATCACAGACTACAGACTTAGAGCTACTGTGCAAATACATACTAACATGTAGTATTCAGCATGACTAGTTTGTAGAAATAAATGTATGTTAAGTCCCCTCCCTAACATCTCTGCAGAGTAAAAAAAATCATTTAATTCTTGCTTTCAAGTTTTCAAGAAATGGGAGGTAGATTTAGAAGACATAGCAAGCAGCTATTTTGGTGCAAACTCAGAAGAAATCTGTTATGGGAAAATTGCAAGTTACTGCCTACGGCACAAGAATCTGACATATCGGTCTCCAGAAATGAAAACGTGCTTCTGAGATTTCAAGCTTTCCTGAAACATACATAGCGAGATTTTATCTAATATTAACAACATTTTTTTTAAGCTTTGTGTGTAACAGAAATGATCACTTGCCTTGTAAAGATAATTTGCATTAATTCACTACCAGCTTACTTCTCACTAATTCAGTACATGGATGTAGTTTTGCGTCAGTTTACACTAAATGGGATAAGAGTCACAGAATAACAGAATATTTTGAGTTGGAAGGGACCCACAATATATAACATCAATGTAAAATAAATGGTTAACTGGTCCAAATAGCACTTACAGCTGATTTCTACATGGAGTATGGGATATCTTTTCACTTAAAAATCTTTGCATAATTCAAAGCTTTCAAAACATACCTGCACACCAGCAGATTCACAGAACCATTAAGTGGGACAGAAAAGCACAACCACATCCCTTTTTTTTACTGAAGAGTATCACACAGAATCACAGAATCACAGAAAATTATGAGCTGGAAGGGACCCACAAGGATCATCTAGTCCAACTCACCGTCTAACACCCGTACAGCGACCAAGAGCACATCCCAGAGCATAATAACAACCTAGATGCCTCACAATCTGGCAGGCCACTCCG
>WEKX01014653.1:345869-372000 GCA_013390025.1 Pitta sordida | reverse complement strand
CCTGTGCTCTTCAACATTGTCATAAATGACATAGGACTGGAAGGGATACAAAGCAAGTTTACAAATGAAACAAACCCGGGAGGAGCTGTTGACTCCCTTGAAGGAAGGAAGACCCTGCAGAGAGACTTAGACAAATTAGAGGACTGGGCAATCACCAACCGTATTCAACAAGGGAAGTTCAACAAGGGAATGTGCCATTCTGCACCTNATGGGATATCTTTTCACTTAAAAATCTTTGCATAATTCAAAGCTTTCAAAACATACCTGCACACCAGCAGATTCACAGAACCATTAAGTGGGACAGAAAAGCACAACCACATCCCTTTTTTTTACTGAAGAGTAGAAAAAACCCCTCCAATTTGATTTATTTATGGGATGTTTTCAACAGCTACAGTTTGCTGAATGAAAGTGTAAAATTGAGTAAAGTGAGAAGGTCAGGTGCAAAGGGTAATAGTGAATGGAGTGACATCAGATTGGGGATCTGTCACTAATGTCACTCCATCTTGGGCCCTGTGCTCTTCAACATTGTCATAAATGACATAGGACTGGAGGGGATACAAAGCAAGTTTGCAGATGACACAAAACTGGGAGGAGCTGTTGACTCCCTTGAAGGAAGGAAGACCCTGCAGAGAGACTTAGACAAATTAGAGGACTGGGCAATCACCAACCGTATTCAACAAGGGAAGTTCAACAAGGGAATGTGCCATTCTGCACCTGAGATGGGGCAACCCTGGATGTTCATATGGACTAGGCAATGAGATGATGGCAAGCAGCGTCATGGAAAGGGATCTCGGGATCCTGGTTGATGGCAAGTTGAATATGAATCAGCTCTGCCCTGGCAGCTAGGAGGGCCAACCATGCCTTGGGGGGCATCAGGCAAAGCATTGCCTGCAGGTTGAGGGATTGTCCTGCTCTGTTTTGTGGCCTCATCTTGAGTATTGTGGCAGGTTTGGGCACTGCAACATGGGAAATACATAAAGCTATCAGAGAATGTCCAAAGGAGGGCAATGAAGATGGTGAAGTGCCTTGAGGGGAAGCCGTTTGAGGAGCAACTGAGGTCACCTGATCCGTTCATCCTGGAGAAGAGAGTGAGAGGAGGAGACATCATTGCAGTCTACAACTTCCTCATGAGGGGGAGAGGAGGGACAGGCACTGGTCTCTTCTATCTAGTCATCAGTGACAGGACCTGAGGGAATGACCTAAAGTTGTGTCAGGGGAGGTTTAACTTAGATACCTAGAAGAAGGTTCTTCCCCCGGAGGGTGGTTGGGCATTGGAACAGGCTCCCCAGGGAGCCTGGGTCATAGCACCGAGCTGACAGAGTTGAAGAAGTATTTGGACAATACTCTCAGGCACATGGTGTGGATCTGGGGATTTTCCTGTGCCGAGCTAAGAGCTGGACTTGATGAGCCCTACAGGTCCTTTCTAACTGATCAGATTCTGTGTTTCTGTGAAGACTGATGATGTTTTGCCTTCTATTCAAAACTCATCAAATGAAACTCTTTGTTCTGGCTCTCATCTCTTCATCATTTAACTGAAGTTCATGAGACCTGTTTATATTCTGGATGAGACAAGATTTCTTGTAAAAATTCAAAGGTGAAAAAGTCATCATGTTCTTCTTCATGGGGGAAAAAAAATCGAAGGCCAAAGTTCGTCGGCACAAACCCAAACAACATGATTCACTAGCACCATTTTTTGCATATCATCTGAGTTCATTTAGGCCTCTGATCTCTCCAGCTTCTATGTAACAAGTTCACTATTCCGACTACGCTTCTTAGTATTAATTTACCTAGTGTCTGTAGTTGTGGTAGTATGGGAGCAAACTTCTTTTACATATTAGATGATGAGAAAAGGAAACTAACTACAGCATGAAATATCATAGCAGACCACCCAAGTAAAATGCAAGAATAGTCAGGTTTAAAGATATTTCATATGTAGCACACTCCCAGAAGCAGACAGGGGCATTTCATAATTGAAGGTCCTGTTTTTCTGATTAAAAAAAAAAAACCCAAACCTTTTGTGATACCATTTCTGACCATCAATTTCAGCCATTGAGATGAGTTGTCTCCCTCATACGCAATGATCTATTCATATTTAAATTGATATAAGGACAGTATGAAATATTAATGGTCTGGTATACAAGTAACAAGCTTGTATTTACTTATTGGGAGACCTAGCTTTATGTGTTCACATTATTCTTCTGGGTTTGTGGAGGAGAGGAGGGGGTGAGTGGACCTTTGGTGCCGGAGGGGACTGGGAGGATGAAGGGGATGTTATTGAGGGAAGGAATGTTAGTGTTAATTTGGTTTGATTGTTGAAGGGATTTTTTTGGTGGTGAGTAGGGAAGGAGTAAGTTTTGCATTAGCACTGTCCTCAATCCCAGATATTTTTTTAAAGCTCTTTTGTATAACACTTGCTCTTCAAATTTGGAATGCACAATCACCAAAGTAAGTGAATAAAGTTTCCTGTTGTAATGAATTTATTTCAATAAACATCACATGAAATTCACATGTGCAGCCTGCAGCATAAAGCTCTGTAATTATCTGACAGCTACTTTTCAGATTTCATTGTGTACTCCTTCTTGCTAAAGCCATAATCACTTATTATCACTGCTATGCTGTTTGCTTTGTTCAGAGAGTTTTTTAGCCCTGAATGACATTAACAGCAAGACAGTGATGATAGAAGATACATCATTATGAAAAACTCCTTTTCTTCACTCCTAAATGTTTCTTGAGTGGTCCCATAATGATAAGACTGGGAGATCAACAAGAATCAATGAGTTGATGATTGTGTGTCTCAGGACAGGGTGTTTTATGGAGCAGAGGGGCCACAGAATTCGAAGTGTACAGTTTGTGTGGGGTGGGGATAGTGATATTAATAATCCCTATGTATGAAGACTTGGTGCTGGCGTATGACTAAAAGAACAGCTGGCTGCAAGGAAACCGAAGCTCCCTCTCCCACAGCAATACAGACTGTTTCTGTCTATTCTCATATTTTGTGACTATAGAAGCCTATAGTATCAGTGACAAACTCAATAAGCTATTTCAGATCCAATCAGGTGGCTCTGCTGTTTCCATGTTTCCATGGGAGAGTTTCCAAGTTCACCAGTCCTCTCCTCTTTTTATGCAGAGTAGGAACAATGAAGACCTTTTGAATAAATCATATTTGAAGTTTCTAGGCCAAACCATTCATGAGCTATTGCATGACAATAGAGCAAGAATTATTTCAAATTGTTCCATATATGATTGACACAAAAAAATTCAAACTCCCTATTTTACAAGCTGCTTCTCTGCTTTTCTTGTAGTGTACCCACAAATAAATTATCCCCCCTTCCGGAGACTAGACAAGTGACAAACTTTTCAGAATATGAAGTGAGACAAATTATAGATTCTCAGATATTCTGTCAGTGAGTGCTATGGAAGTGTCCTCATATATTACCTAATGAATGGACTTTTACTTTTAAACTAAACTTGCTCATGATAAATAAATTCCAGCTACAGTCTTAATTATGCAGAGGTTACTTCTCACTAATCAAAATCTTGACTGAAGCCCAAGTATTCACAATAGGTCATCACAATCTGAATCAGTGAGTTGTCACAGGTGGGATGCTAAATTGTCCTTCTTTCATTACATTTAATGAAAATGTGTGTGCCGAGGAAATTGCTTCGAATAGAGATGAACAATTAAGAGAACCTAATGCCCATAGGGGAGGGGAGGGAAAGGCATTTCTGCTGAATGCATTGGATGTGTTCAGGCAATCTTGACATTTCACAGCAAAATTCCTGTTGCCTTGTTTCTAGATTGTAGCCCTAGATCAGAATCAGCTCTGCTGAGATATGAAACTTCAGGGAGCAAACAATAAGAAATACATTCCCAAAAGAAAAGCAGGAGTGAACAGGGAGAAAGAGTTTAAAATGTGAGGCGAAGAATTAGAGGACCAGAGCCAGTAAACTATTACGAGAAGGGAAGATGAGTGGAAAGAATGCTTAAGGGTCACAGAATGAGTGCAGTTTCAGTTGTGTGAATTAGGAATTCTTTCTCCTTATGTACACAGATTACACACAGTCAGTCTGTGTGACTTTGAATCCCTTCCCCACAATGGTTGTTGAATCTGCTGCCTAATTTCAATCCAATTTAGTAGAAAGAGACACAGAAGGTAATTAAGCTCCTAATTTTTAATGAAAATAGCTGTCTAGGAAGAAGAGAGCCATAAATGTGAGGAAAAAACTGCAAGAGGAGCCAAACTTTTACTGAGACTAGAGAATCACAGAAGAACCTGAATCACAGAATATTCTGAGTTGGAAGGGACCCACAAGGATCATCAAGTTCAACTCTTAAACAGCACCACTGCCTCCCTGGAGGGAATCAAACCCCTGGTCTCCCACATGAGAGGTGGGGACACTCACCACTATGCTAAATGGAATTTCCATCATGGCTCAATTCCACAAATACAGGAAACATTTCAATCAGAAGTTATATTCCCTGGGAAATTGCAGCTGAGCATAATACACCAGTCCATATTGTTGATTCCAATGTTCACTTCTCTGTTATCATCAATGAAAGCTCAAGTACCCTCTCTACAGTTTTGAAATTATGTTAATAGAAGGGCCATATTTTTCAATCTTGTGGGCCCTGAAATTAGTGTGTAGCCCAGGAATTCTCCCTCAGACACAGAAATTGGTTACCTTTTGAATGTCATACTACTAGCAGTGCACAAAGAAATTCCACATACCTTTGTTTAAGTCTACCATAGCAACTATCAACTGAAAAATACAAAAGGTATAGACAGTAAAATAAACCCTGGTTTTAGCTAACACTTAAATGGCTACATATAAAGGAATACATAGCTTAACATTCATCAATCAGGTATTTCTCTTCACACCTGTACAGATAACACTGCCTGTTAATTCCAACTAAATTACATTTTACATATTTGCAATAAAGGGAGGAATTTTCAGGCAACTGCTACCTGGTCATAACAGACACCAGCCTTGCCCTACTGTGGTTCATGTGCTAGAAGAGATTTAAGCACTCTGAATGAAGTTCTCAGCCATTGAAACCCATGGATTCTGTGCTGATTTTCATTCATGATTCCAATCACCATTAGCAGAGAAGCTACCTTCTTTTGCTGATTCTCCATGTGCTAATGAAGGACTTCATCATCTCTCATCACAGCTCCTAATATGGGTACAACCTATTAAATAATATTCAGTTCATACGAAAAAGCAAGAAGAAACTTGCATACCCACCATCTGCATTTCTTTCCCTTTGCTCTCTATTCAATTTTACTTTTCATAAAGTAAATAAACTACCAAACCCTGAGCAGAGTCAGAGATTTCTGCAAAGAAAACACTGCTACTAGCACATTGTATGATTGCTAGTTAATTCATACGAACTTTTAGGGTGGCAAAAGTATATTGCTCCTTTAACTCCAAAAAACAAAGTTCATAATTCTCTTCTTTCTCAATTTACAATGCCCCAAATTCAACTTTTTTCCTTCTGTACATTTTAATATATGCTTGTAATTACCATTCAAGCCCCTTTCCTATTTCTAGTTATATGGTGTCTAGGGTTTCAAAGACTTAAGGGAGTTAGATGCATGACTCTCTTAGGCTGCTTTGAAACACCAGCTCACAGCACTAAGAGATTGTTTATTATGCAGTGTGTACATACATCCCATATAGGTTCATAAACTATGTTGTTAAATATAAGTTTTCATACATGAGCTCTCCCTAGATTGTATAATCTATGCATGTCATAATTCAAATGGATTGATCACTCTGATCGTAATAGATAAGGTGTTCTTCTGCCTCACCATGTAATACTGGTACAAATGAAAATATGTAATCCTGTGATTGTAGTCCATCCAGAGTCTTTTACAGCATGTTTGAGAAAAAGCTGCAATATAAATCCAATAGTACACTTCCATGAGAACCGAACAAGGCGCAGAAGGAAGCTTATAAAAGAAAAACAAATTAAGAAACTGTTTTGGTGAATAACAAAGGGTTATGTACTGATGATATGTCGTCAGGAATACCATTCACCTTTAGCCATTCTGACTTTTTTGAGCAGTAGAACTTTTATAAAGAAAGAAGAATAATGGTTTTCTGATCATTAGCTGGACTGTAGCAAAACGTATATCAGCCATAACTCTCTTCTATAGAAGCTTTTTTGTTTGGGAATAATGCAAATTATCCTCATTACAATCAGATGGGATGGTTGTTAATATCTTTGCATAATTAGAAGCTATTTTCCTTAAATGCAGTTTATGCAGGAACTTTCAAGGAGATTTATCTACTGGGGTAACACTGAGTCATTTTCATCTGGAGGGACACACTGAAGGTTACACAATTCTACGTTTTGATTTAGTTTTAAAGATGAACCAACTCACACCCTACATGGGGTAAGACGTTTGGTCCTGATCCAGGCATGTGCTAAGGGCACTTTGCTAAATGCAAGTGCATGAATGGTCCCAAGGACAAACATGCCAAAATTAATTTCAAAGCCATAAATGACCAGTACCTACTAGAAAATATGCTCCTCCACTGCAGTATCAAAGTGATTCCTATGAAATTGAGTTTGCATAACAAGGTGTCAGATGGAGGCATTTTTTTACTTTGCAGATAAGCCCTCTTTGCCTTCAGAATAAGTCACTTTTAGGACTAAATATGAAGAATAAAAGCTTAATTGTGAGAGAACATCTTAAGAGATCTGATCCAACCTTGGTTTAAATATTCCTGTGCCACGTATCGTGTCCACACTAGTCCCAGAAAAGCCAGTGACAAAATATTTACAAGGATCTATCTATAGCTTACTGCCTCTATTCTGCATTCAGGCAAGACCTAGGGTCAGAATTTGCACATGCCAATTCTCTGCTTCTCTTGCCTATTAGTTTTTGAGCAGAAGAGAAGAGTTCTTCCTGGGATGCCGGAAATGCCAAGATTAAGGAATAGGTCTTCACCCAAGCAGGTGTATAAATTTCACTGATGCTTTTATACGTAAGAGAGAAGGATAGCAAAGTTTTTGTATTGAAATGGGTGAAGTGGGTTTAGTATAAAACAACAAATGTCTCAACATGGGCTAGATGGAAAGAAAAACTTCTNTCCCTGCCTCTGCTGTCGCTGTGTGAGCTACCCCCAGAAAATTTTCTTTTTCTTCAACTGCCGCTTCTCAGTTTTTTGAAATTTTTTCTTCTCGTCTTCTGGACAGAGAGAGAAAACGACCTTGGTGTTGCTAAGGACTGGTATTCACAAGCCAAAACACAAAGATATGGAATATATACACACCACCCTAGGACATCAGGACAATGCATGCATGCTCTGCATAGGAAGTCCATCAATGACAAGACTGGAGAGAAATTCCAATCGCCCCTACTACTGGCTTTAAAACGTGAAATCATCATTGCTCAGCCATACTAGTGAGCCCCTCCACAACTAGAATTCTGATGAAAAAGCTAGAACAAGATGAGTGCGCTTTTAATTAGGTTTGCATGTATTTTGTTGTTACTGGGTTTTTTCCTTATCCTACACGTGGCTTCACCTTTCCATCAGACTGTAGTTATTGCTGTTGGTTAGATCCAGGAATAGTACGTATGTATGTACTTTTAAGGACAAAAGAATGTCTATCATAAGGATAAGGCAGGAATGTAAACCAAGCCTAAACTGTGGACCCTGCAATGGAGTTTTTGATAAGTGTAGTGAATGGCCATAAAAGAGGCACAGGCTGCCCACTCACTACACAATGCCTCAGGTGGGTGGACAATCTGTGGTAGACAAGTATCAAATGTGTTTGAAATGCGACAACTGACCATTTCCAGGAAATAAAATATCCCATCTTCAGCCCCAAAGAAAGGAGTTCCCTTTTGTAGTGGGCCAAGAACATGCAAAGAAGTTGAAAAATATAAGGGAAATCACTACAGTAAAGAATATTATATTGCTTCAAGACTGTAGAGTAAGAAGAATATTAATACAGAGAAAATTAGCTGAAGGGATGTGAGTGACTGCTGTGAAAGCCTGAACATAATACTTGTCTCAGGATTTGGTGGGCTGCAGATCTAGAAACATCTTTTATGATACTCTTTTCTGTGTCATTTTCTTGAGCTCACTGATGTCCTTAGATTTCGTAGCATAGTTTCAAATAGAATATGTGCTGCTTTCACTTCAAGGAGCAAGAAATTTTGCCACTGCATGTCTGCTGCTTAAGGGACGTAGACTTTGTCACCGGCAATTTCCCCACAAAGGTCTTAGCAGGAGAACCATGATGGGAAGATTTCTGTCAGTGAGAGCAGGCCTTGTCCTATTCCTTCCTCTACGAGGATGCTCACTGGAATGAGGCAGTTCTTGGGAGCAAGAACCTCCAATGATATGACAGGACTATAGGAAGTGCTAGGAGCTTCTGCCTTTCCTTTTAGCTGTTGAAGGTACAAAGAAGACCTCCAGAGGTGAAAAAGGAAAGGATCCCTCTCACAGAGTTCATAAAGTGTTTTCCCAGTGGCCCTAAAGGGAAGTTTGAACCTTTGAGCTGGAGCATTAATTGACAGAGCTGAGACTGGGTATGATAAAGAAAGAAGTGACACTGTATATTAAAACCTGTCTTTTTATATCTCTCTAGACATAACATGACTTGACATCACATCATCACCCAGCAAAGCATCCAAAGACAGCAATGGAAATAGCTTGTGCAAGCACTTGGAGGTGCTGAAACTCCCAAGTACATCAGGGACTAAGCAAGCCAAGGGACAACTCAAGTACTCAGTACAAACATTGCTCACAGTTGAAGTGAGATGAAAAAGCTACCTTCTGGGGATGTCATCCAAGGTCATGAGGTGTCATTCACACAGCAAACAAGAGCCCTTGAAAAAGCTTCCTGCTGTGATCCAAAGCATTGGACAAAGCACAAACCCTTTAGGACTCGGCCATAGCCTCTTGAAGCATGAGTCATTTGGAGGTGCTGGCAGCTGCTGAGGTACCTGAGGCATAGCAGGAGCTGGGCTTTGGGTCGAACAACTCGCCGAGGAGCTTAGTGACATGGTCTAGATGGTGGGAGGCTTGGATGGATGGAATGTGGTGCCCGTGGTTCCACACTTGTGGGCCTGATCCCTAGGTGGGTGTTCGCTTGGGAGTTGGACTAGATGATCCTGTGGGTCCGTTCCAACTCAGAATAACCTGTGAACATGGACATGCATGGCCAGGGTTCATGACATTGATTCGAGACCTGTCACTGTATTTCCAGTCTGCCTGATTCTGGTGGGATGTCAAGCAGCCTTGCTCCTTTGCCTCCTTATCTCACAGAGGGTACTGCAAGTGTCACGAAGTCCCCTCAGAAGAGGGGAAAAAATATTTTGTTCCTGTCTTGGGAGTGGGTAAGGAAATAGGAAGTTTGTCTCTTAGAACTCTACATATGTAATTGGTCTCCCTGTCAGGTATAGTGCATTGTTGTTGTTTTCATGTGTCTGCAAAATTGGACAATTCTATAATGAGTATTAAAGGGGAAAACTGCATTGTTCATGTTGTTTAAATCTGATTGGTACTGAAGCAATTCGTTGTTTTACTTAATGACATATAATTAACTGCCCATCAGTCAAATAAATATTCAAGATTAATATGAACAATATAATGGATAAATAAGATCAAACTTATTAAAAAATATTACTGTACAAACCAAATTTTGTAACATCCTGTTACAACTAGTCCAAATTTTCAAATTACACATTCACATGTAGTATCCCAAATGACACAAGGGACGTGCAAGTTCCCCTTTTCTTTTAGGGGCTGCAAGTGTGTCCTGGAGTCAATTACGACAGAATATGAACTGAATTTAGAAATACTTGAATAATATATAAAGAAAAATAGGAACTTTACTGGGAGAAAGAAAAAAATTAACATATATATATGTATGTTTGAACAACAATATCAACAACAATGGAACAATGACAACTGTAGACAGCTGGGAAAAAACAAACATGAAGTGGCCAAGTTCGAGGGAGACCAGGGTATGCCCAGGATTCCAGGGGCAGGAAAACAGAGTTCAGGGTATGCAAACCAGTGGAGTAACAGCCAGCAATCCTTTTTTGAAATGTCCAAGGGGCTGCAGGGAGATCCAGCAGTTGGCAGGGGGAAGGCTGTACTGAGATGAGGAATCAAAGATCCACGTGGTCCTGGGCAAGATAGGGGCAGTAGAGATCAGAGGAGAAAATGAGGGTTCCTCAGTCCAGAAGATCCACAGACTCCCCTCTGTGAGACCCAGCAGCTGTATTTATAGGGCATCGGGCCCCTCCCATGTCACATGCCTTGTGGGTGTGTCTTCATGTCATCACACCTTCCTATTGGCTGTCACTCAGCCAGCCCCAGCCCTTGGGCCCCTCCCCTAGTCACATGTTTTGCAGGGCAGGGAAGGGGAGATAAGAAAAGAACACTATGGTCTGTTCCTGTAAAAAGGAGAAAAATTTTACAATAGGGCTCTCCCCATAGCAAAGTGCTTGAGTGTTTAGGTTTACTCTTATCTCTCCCTTGAATCCATTAAGTGCAAAAGCCCACCCATGAAACCACACTGGTACCAGACTGATCCAGGTGTACTGTGAAGATGCAGATCTCTCTGGCATGGGTTGAGGTCACGATGTCACAGGGACAATTCCTTGCAGAGTCAGTCCAAGTTGTTTTGCTATCAACTACACCTTGTATTAGTTATTTTAGTATGGTGAATATGTAAAATTATTTAATGCGTTTCATTTCCTGACTTGTTTCTTTTAATTAGTCAACAGGTGTTTGCACTTAGTTGTTCTGTGGGATCAATGGTGACATTAAATAGGGAAAAGTTCACTTAGCCAACTCATGTTTGTGATTTCTCTGGCTAAGAGTGCAGTGTGCATGCGAGGGGAAGAATTCATGTGGGAGAGAAAGACCATGTTTCCTTTTACAGTAGAGAGTATTCTCTGAATCATAGCTGTATTTTCAATGCCTGAAAGGAAATATTTTCATTCTGTTGCAATTCTTTTATATGAATGTAAATACTTAATACCTAAAATCTCAATACCTATTAAATGTGACTTGAATAAAAAGATATTTTCCTTCAAGTGGATTGTTTAATCTTTAGTGAGTAATTGAATGGATGTGATAAAGAAAATAGTAGAGTAATCATTTTAAAATAGCCCCATCAAGCCAGTTATTGCCCTGAGGTGTTATAAAATGTAAAATGGACTGACTGTAATGATTATATTTACTGTCTTCTTACTGTAACTGCTCAAGGTTCCTGTGACTTGAAATTACACTTGTATTTACCTGTGGTCTTTCTATAGCAAGAACCAGGAACAAGCACTGTTAGAAGTATCGTGTCTTCTGAGCAATTAGGCCAAAGCTACCCCTTAGCTATTCGGGGGGCTAGTTAGATGCAGCTCATGGAGTAGTATACTGCTGCTTATGGTGCTTTTCTGTGCCTAGAGGCTGAAGGATGTGTTGAATAGGTTTGCAATAGGCATCTCTGAAAGCCAAGATGCAATCACTTTGTGAAATTAAAGCTGATTTTCTCCACTGTTTAAGACAATATGCACGATCACTGCCACCAAGTGATTATATTTAAAGTCAAAGGATGCAGAGGGAATGCCAATTCTTTTGATCTGTCACAGCTGCGAGGCATTAGAGTCACATGTTTTATCTCTTAAATGCCTGCCAAAAGTTGCCAATTATTAGAACCAATAGGTGCTTATAATTCCAGGCATAGTTCAAGATATTGGAAATTACACTGCCAGCAGATGACCATATTCTTCACACAAAAAGAGTGTGTGGAAACTTCAGGAGAAATGATTTGAGCTCCTTCCATCCATTTTCAGTATGTTCATTCCTGGAAGCCTTTTCATCCGCATCTTCAAGTACCTCCACCGAAACAATATCAACCCAAATCATTCAGTTGCTGGACCCAGCAAGCCAGCCAAGCCTAAATTTAATATGGAGAAACCTACAGGGAAAGTGAAGAGTAGATATTAGTGTTTCTTTCCCTTCACTTCTATGTATGTGTATGTATATGTGTGTGTATGCATCAGGCAGCAGTGCTTCATATTTTCTTCAGAACCTCTTTTCCAAAATGTGTTCAAGCAGATCATCATGTTTCTTTTCAAAACTACTTTTCAGTAGTAAAAATTACGTGTCTTCTTTTCAGCAAGATTATGTGAAAGTTGGTAGTTTTGCAGAGTAGATTAGCTAAGTAAAGGTACACGGCATCGGAGTAACTGTCAATGCTGGGTAGAAATTACAGGGTCCACATGAAGTCAAATAGCAGACTTCAGAATTCAAAAGAATTTCTGTATCACCGCTCTCTTTTCACTTGGTTAGCCTTTTCCATGACAAGCTGGATTTTTAAGTGAAGATGCTTTTCTGCTTCATTGTTAGCCAACAGGTATGTTTGTGAGAACGTTTGAGGAAAATCTGTTCCATTTTCTGTGCTTCGGGAGAAGAGCTTATTTAGTCATCTCACTGGATTATTGTCACTTCCTGCAGCAGGCTGAAAAGAACTCCCCTCAGCACGAAAAGAAAATCATCACAGTTTCTTTCCCTCCCTACACACAGATAATTAAAAAGCTCCTAAATCTGCAGCTGGGGGTGTCTGTTTTGAGGTTGCATAAGGCACACATCCATGTTCAGCCTGCAGAGAATGGGCTAGATAAGGAAGGCTGAGAGACTGAAATGTTGCTCACAGTCAATCAGCATCAACCAGGAATTCTGGCAGACCTAATCGACCTTTTGTGACACCACAATGGATATACACTCTGCCCAAAATAGCTGCCTCTGGGACAATTTGCATGAGAGATATGCATGCATTCACATCAAATTGAGCAGCTTCAGATGGAGAAGCTTAAAAGCTCAAGTGGTGAAACTTTTAATAACTCTTTTCAGCTCCTTACCCCCAACTTTTCCATTAATATTCCCACATTCTCTCCCATTTAAATAGGAACATTAAGTGCAGATAAATAAAACATTAGGTTGATAAAATTACTTATATTGTGGCAGCAGCTGGAGGACCTGATAAATAACCAGTGATTCTAGGTCCTCTGTGAATGGGCAACATAGACACAGCAGAGGCAGAACTGGCTCCAAAGACATAAACCTGTGGTTCTGACAAGATGCAAGTGGACAATGGGAGGGAGGTGAGGAAAGATGGAGCAGGCAGTTGTATTTGTTTCAATTAGTAAACAAGGAACACTTTAGGAGTTTTCACTTCATGTTCTTTTTTTGTATAAGTAGACACGAGTTAGTATTTATTGTACTATATATTGTAATTGAAGGTTCTTTGAGCATGTTTGATGTTATTAAAAATGACTTTTCAGAATTACAGTGTGGGCTCCAGAAGCTTGATACTACTTTGGACTCCTATTTGTTATTTGTCAACAGGGTAAACTTAGAAGAGTGGTTGTTCAGAAAGGATATTAACATAACCTTTGGACTGTGTTTTTAGTTATCCAAGCAGAATTTGCATAAAAAAGCTGGACAGTCAGTGAAAGAATTTTAATCGTAACATGGGTCACAACATCGAAGCAAAAGGCACAGGTGCAAGTGTTCCAGGATGCTGGGAACATGCAGTCAGTGCTGGTCACAGAATCTGACAAATCGCACATGGAGCCCCAGATTCTGTCAGAAAACACATAGGGAAAAGGGAACACTTGATTATTTTATGCAACTTAATGCTCCTGGATGGAGAATTCCAGTATTTGTGAACTCTCTTAATCACGCAAGTTGCATGAGGAGCCTTCTAGTATACAGCCACTGCGAAAAAATGTATATAGTCTGGTGGCTGGAGTAAAGGAGAAAATATTTGTCCTTTTGTGTAAGAGAGACATTTCTACAGGCAAACTACATGGAGTAATGTATTATAGTTGCTGGTATTTGACAATTGTTATTCCTACTTGTCCAGTATTAACTTGCAAATAAACTTGCATTAATTTGGGGTCTGCTTTCTTAAATGAATCTCTCTAATACTCCAAAATCTCACACTCATTTTGTCTAAATGCATCTAACTTTGAAAGAGATAACTGTGTTTCTATCCTTCAAGCTTCATCAGAATACATGCTCAAAGATCTTTTGAGTGTTGCATATGAGCAAATTCGCCATGTGACCCTGTGCAAAGAAGAATACCCTTATCCTTGCCCTCCAAGGCAACCAAAGCTTCAGCTGGAGATTTTATCTTCTAAAATTCTTGGAAATCCGATCACAACACACAAAACAGTGAAAACCCAGGCTTTGTTAACACTACTGCTCACGCAGCCAACTGGATTTTGAATATGAGGATGAAAAAATCTATTAAAACCCTAACTTTACACTCTGAAATAGTTGCTTTTCTGTGCTGTGTGAAAATCTGCATGTGGTATTTAATCTGGGCTTCCTAGTATGGGAGCTGCAAATCCCGCTTAATGGTAGCCATATTTAAGAATGAGACTTGTGAGAATGTGATCTCCTCAGTTCTGAACTCTTTTGAAAAACTGCAAATATTTCGTTCGGGAACCTGATAAAGACTCAGATGTCCAACTACTGGCACTTCTTTGTGCAGATCTTTGTCCATCATATGTCAGTTGTAGTGGTTCTCCAGGGATCCATGTCTGTGCTGTCAGGGTATTGTAGGCACACAGTGTGTGTGGATTGTCATGCACAGTCCCCTTGATACAATTCCTCCAGAATGAATTTCAGGGCATGGCTAGAAGAAAATACCAGTGCTGTAGAGCAATGGGTCGGCTGCAGGGCAGCCTGCTGGACTTCTGCTTCTTAAAAGCAGCATCTGCAGGGACCTTTCCTCCTTGGGCTTTGACTCCGCAGCTTGGCAAATCCCTCACAGCATGAACCCATTCACCCCATTTGACTGGATTTCACTTTTGCTCAGAGCTGCTTCTGAACTGGTTTCTCTGCATTAGTGTGTTCCAAGCAGTGAGTGGAAACTGGGCTGCTGAACTGCCACAGAGGACCGCTTTGGCGTCTCTTTCCCTCTGCTTCTTTCTGACTGGAGACATACTCATTAGTTCAAGTGATACTGTGAAGTTTGTCAATTCACTATATTGCCGCCTCTTCAAGCTACGCTAAGAGAAAATGATGCTATTATTATCCTATTTTATTATTAGCCTATCCATTAAAAGAGCAGTCTAATGATCACTGTAGAAAAGTTAAAAAAAAAAAAAGAGAATCTCTTTTTGTTTTCAGAGGAGTTAAATTATGATTCTGAAATATCAGAAGAAAGCTGAGGCACAGACAAAGCTTAGAGTAAATCCATTCCCTCAGTTTCTTGCTGATGTGTTGGAAACAACTGCTCAGGGTATAAAGCCTTTAGCAGGCTGGATCCCCTTTCTGTCTGCAAAGCTAATCCTCTCTCAAACACAGTACACTTTACAACAGTATTATTTTTTTGTGGGGCGGAACAACAGCAGGGACCAGCTGATTTCTAAAGTTCCTGTTGAGCCGTTGTGACAATGCTTACAGCGGGAATTACAAGATAAGTGTTTTAGGCTGGTCCCCAAGCCCTCTTATGTAAGTGGTACAGTGACAATGGGTAAGAAGTTGCAACATCTTCAGCTTTTATAGTATGTTTGTGAATGGTCACCCAGAAAATAAGGAGAAACCTTTGCATCTACCATTAGCATATTTGCAGATGACATCAAGTTGTGGGGGTCTGCTGGAAGGCAGGAGGGATCTGGACAAGTTGGATAGGTGGATTGAATCCAGCTGCATGAAGTTCAACAAGACTGAGTCCTTCACTGCGGCCACAACAACCCCTGCAGTGCTGCAGACTGGGGACAGAGTGACTGGAGAGTGGTCAGGCAGAAAGGGACCTCAGGGTACTGATCAACAGGAAACTGAGCCAGCATTGTGTCCAGGTGGCCAAGAGGACCAATGGCATCCAGGCCTGTATCAGGAATGGTGCGGCCAGCAGGACCAGGGAAGTGATTCTTCCCCTGTACTTGACACTGATTAGACCACGCCTCATGTACTGTGTCCAGTTCTGGGCGCCTCAGTTTAGGAAGGAGCATGTCCAAAGGTGGTCAACAAGGCTGGTGAAGGTACTGGAGAACAAGCTGCATGAGGAGCAGCTGAGGGATTGTTTAGCCTGGAGCAAAGGAGGCTCATGAGAGACCTTATCAGTCTCTGCAATCCCTGACAGGAGGTTGTAGGTTGATCTCTTCTCCCAGGTAACTAGCAGTAGGACAAGACGGCCTAATCTTAAGCTGCACCAGAGAAAATTTAGGTTAGACATCAGAAAGAAGTTCTCCATAGAGAGAGTGATTGGGCATTGGCATGGGCTGCCCAGGGAGGTGGTGGTGCCACTGTCCCCAGAGGTATTTAAGAAGAGACTGGATGTGGCACTTTGTGCCATGT
The DNA here is from genome assembly GCA_013390025.1 of Pitta sordida. Lineage (NCBI taxonomy): Eukaryota > Metazoa > Chordata > Aves > Passeriformes > Pittidae > Pitta > Pitta sordida. Next base: position 355,659 of record WEKX01014653.1, on the reverse strand, counting down.
TCTAGTAGACAAGATGATGTTAGGTCGAAGATTGGACTCATTGATCTCAAAGATCTTTTCCAATCCAGTTGATTCTGTGATTCTGGGAACTTGAATGCTCCATGAGTGAATCTTGCAAGTATGCAACGATAGGTAGAGCAATGTAAGGATTTGTGCCACAGCACTGGTATTGGCTAGTGTCATTTGAGGCATTGCACCCAGAAGAGCCAAGAACTGCCATGCCAAAGAGGGAAAGCTCTGATTTTGAACCAGAACTGAGAAGCCTGATCAGCCTTGAAAGCCAACTGTATCAGAAGATAGAAAGAAACCTGTAGAGGGGACAGAAAACATCGAGATATCTGCTACTTGCAATTCTCTTATAAATACAGTAATGAGGAATAGGGAGGGTGAAGTCCTACCATTGCAATAAATCTTGGATGATGAAAGGTGAAAAAAAAAAAAGAAAGTAATTGGGGAAAAGCAATATTTGGAAGCACACTATATTAAAGATAAAAAAACAATACTTAGTGATAGAGGAAAGTTAAAAATAAAATAATTTTATGGAATTAATTTTAACTTCCATGTTTTGACCTAGTGGTTCTTCAACATCCTAGTATGCCAAGACTCAGTCTTTCTTGAGCACCAGCTTAAAAAGCCCCTCATTCATGACATATAGCATGAAAGTGGACTGCAACAAGTGCAGTCACCTTCTTTTGTATCTTGCTCAGGTATCAAAGCCAAATGGTAGTCATGCTTCTACTTAGATGAAGGTTGTCCTACTTGTCTATCTTTCATTTATGTACTGTCAATAATCTAACATAAAGTCAAATTCAGGAATGAGTTTCTTCTTCCCATAGGGTTCTCTGAAACCTATTGAAACAGGAAAGTAATTAGTTGAAAGTCACTGTAGATCAGAAATCAGGAGCGAGAGGGCGCCGGGGGTCAGAAACGGACTAGGGAGGGTAGGAGACATAAATGTTACAAGACCTGTCTTGAGAGGCTTGTGAAGGAGGTTATTTAATATGGTGCCCATTATACCATGCAATGGGGTTCTCAATGATACAGTGCTAAGGTCAAAGTACTCTGTGGTGGTGATCTCTCTCTCACTTCTCTCCCTCTCTTTTCTCTTCCTCTCTGCATTTAGGTAAACAGGAAGCGTATCAGCAAGAAGGCTTCCAAGATATATTTTCCCTAAAATAGATCTTCTTCCTTAACAGACTCAGTGCTTTACCTGGAAGATAGCTTTCACCAGAGAACACATTGTATTGAAAAAGATACTGAATTTCTCATATATGTTCCTAATGGAAGGAAGCTGTAACTCAGTTGACACACAGCAGATTACAGTATGTTGTTCCAGATTGTTCCAGCACAAAATTAGCTCCATCTTTCACAGTAATGAATTGCATTTCTAAAGATGAAGCAACTATATCCCCTGTTTTTGAGTGAGTTTCATCAAATGAACTCTTTCCCGTCACTGTCTTCCTGGCAAAGACTGAGTTCTTCTGCAGTTACTCTGCTTAGCAGGACATGCTGTGAAGTCCTCTCTCCATCACAATCTCAGTGAAACTTATAACCTAAAGCAGCTGAAGCAACAACTTCAAGTAGACAAAGCTTAGTTATTACACTTTTTCTCCCCTTTCTCATCCTTCACATGAACAACTGTTTCTAGAAGTCAGAGAGGAAACTTAAATGATATAAAGGCTGAGATAATTAAGTGGAAGAGTAAAGGGAACAAGATTTAAATTTTGGAAAGAACATAGTTGTTATTCAAAGGAGCTGACTAGTTGATAACTTGTCTCTGCCACATTTCACTCTCATCTGCTACTTTACAGGAAGATGCAAAGTGCTTTTAAGGTATTTTACGAGCACTAAGCTGACAGCAGTGAAGGCCAAGGCTTTCTCTTCAACTTCTCAGTGCAGAAGGGGCTGTGGCTCTGCAGCCTGTCTCCTGAGCCAAATCATCTTTCCAAGTCCACACATAATGTTTAGTGATGGCTTGAAAATGTAATGTTTGGCTACTGTGGAATTTGTGTCCAGTTGGCAGCTTCTCTTTTTCCTGGCCTTTTTTGTTGCAGCAGTGGTTGTTATGACCATTTGTGGTGTTAGTAAATATAAAAATTCAAAACAATGAGATGTAGGAATTTTCTTGGCAATTTTTCATTTCAAAATTGAGTTTCCAAAACTCAGTACTGTCTTGAATAAGAGGAGAAGAAAAATTGCAGGTATTTTGATGATTTTAAATGAAAATAGACTACTTCAACTCCAAAACATCCATGTTGTGAGTTGAAGTACAGTAGTTCAGGAGCCCACACTCTGTATTATTTCCTTAGACTGGACTCGGATCTGTTTTCCACTAGGAAGATGCAACCGACATGAGGCATCATTGGCTTCTACCAAGATGTCTAAAAGTTAGATTTTTCAAGACCAGATTTGTGTCCCTGAATCCTTAAAAAAACATTTGGGAATTATACATTTTTTCTTTATTTTTTTTCTTAACCCAGTGCAGGAGAAAACCTTGGTTTAAAATTCATTTGGTGCACTATGAATCAAGTGGAACTTTACAAATCATGAACCTCAAAATTCAAATGGAGGCTTCAGAAATGCACAAGCAGGCAAGAAGTTGGCACTGGCCAAAAGGACACTCACGTATCATGCCTTTGTCTGTTTGTTCCCATGGGCCATAGTAATTAGGACCCTTGAACAAACCACACCAGAATTATGAGTCAGCAGTGTAGCATGACAATGCAGGCAAAGTCTCCTACAAGTTTTGTTGCTCCCTGACAACCTGAATTAAACAAGATGCAGCACTTGGGAAGCATTCTTGTTTTGTGGCTTTGTTTAAAGTGAGGCTATGCTGAGGAAAGTGGTGATAAAAACAGCACTTCATGCACTAGGTCTCCCTGCCTTAATGGCAGCCCTTAATTTTACTGACACGAATAAAATCTTACTAGTGTCAGCACTGTAGCAAGGCAAAAGTGAATTCTGTTCCATGTTGCCATATCCATCACGAAAACACATCCTCCTCCTCCTTTTTGACCCCAGAATCACTGTTATTAATGACATTGTATGAAACAGAAAGACCATAACTTGATTGTGAGAAATTGCTTTGAACTTGTATTTGTTTGCAGGTGAAAGCTTTATTTTTGAGTTTCAAATGAAGCATATTTCATATTGAAGTCACTGAGAGAGAATAAATAGGGAACACTAAGAATTCATTTTACAGACTCACTTTTCAGACTGCAACCGTACTTTAAAAAGGAAAATGGGATGAATTTAAACTCTAATGAAAGGCTCTGGACTGACAGTCCTGTGGAATGATGTTCTCAAGACACTGTACTCGTAATTTCTGCCATAGTGTGAGTTTCTTGCTAATTACCAGTCAGTCTAAGGGCTATATTTCCCCTCCCTTCAGACTCCCATCTCATGTCAGGATGTCATCCTCAGTACCACCTATTCCAGAAGTGGCAGTAGACAAAGCCAAAATGACTGTAAATGGGTGTGTTAACCTATCCATCATGTGCACTTGTAGTGCAGCGACTTCAGGTTATAACAGCAGCAATCTGTGGCTCTCCCTAATGGCCATTTGAGCTGACAGGTATGCTCAGTGTTATTGCAACCACATGCCTTGCTCTGTTCAGCAATCTACTGCTGGTCAGCTTATTGGTCCAGCAACTATATGCTGGCAGGAGCAGGGCAATCACTGCATATTCATCTTGTATCTTTGTCCTGATTGCTTTCTGCAGAGTGCAAGATAAAGGCAACAGAAATGGTGACATTTCTGAAAACCTGTGTTCACAAAGAAACTAACCGGAGACAAGTAGCTTGCTCAGGACTAATGCTGAAATGATTTACAATCACCTTGCCTTCAGCTTTTTAGGGAAAAGGGAACATATGCAAAGCTTCACAGAGCTTACAGTGAGAAGTCTCTTCAAGAAGGGTATTGTTTGCCAACCCTCATGGATAATTTGAAGGACATCTGTATTTGTTGAGTGCTAGGAGATAACCTCTGCTTGCATGACTCATGCAGGTGTCATCCTTTGCATTAACAGGAAAGACAACATGCAGCTAAGAATCATCAAGATGTTACTAGTAGAATAAGCAGAAATCTACACAATACAATGTGCACCTGCATAGCAAAGGGAATCAGAGAAATTAATTTTCAGTAGAATTTGCTTCCATTGATTTTTTTAAATGTACTTTGTATTATCTACATATAAACCTATAGTGTTTCTTTTCTCCTTTTTGCAACCAAATGATCACATTAACTGTATTTCCATTGGAAATCAGACTAAAATGTGTTTATAATACGGGGCATTTCTTCTTCCTTGTGAACCACTGTAACTCAGTGCCAGATGCCACAATGAAAGCGAGTGATATAGAGACATGCTTAAAATTCCACCAATCCATTTGTGACTTCTCTCTTCTGAGTGCTGTGGCACAGAGCTCTCACACATGAGTACACAGCCTTGTAAAAGCCTAAAAGGGGACAGGTTCCTCAAGTTGCTATCAAAGGGATGGGATATGTGGTTCTTCCAAGACGGGCAGCCAGTAGCCCATTTGGGATGTAATCCTTCCAACCTGTCAGATGTAAATTTAGGTTGCTGCATACTATTGCCCTTTTTACTTTTCTCTCTCTTTTTTCCCCCCGTTTTCCCCAAAGTTGAACAAATATTCTTTGGGACTTCTCTCCTAGTCTGAGGAAGTAAAATTTTCATGCATTTTCACATTTTAGATACTGGTAAGGAAAAAAAAATCACTTCTTCCCTTTTTTTCCCTGTGATTTATCTGACTTGTCTCCTCTGGGTCCTAGCTGTGCATTATGCCTCTCATTTTCCACCTCCAGTTTATGACCACTGAGTCTGTCTGGGAAGTGTATGCCTTACATTTGTATATTATAGCACACAGAGGTCTGCTAGTGTTATGAATCTGCATGGGAATCTGTGGCATCCTACAGTGTTTTACAGTGTTTAATGAGCCTTTGCCAGAGATTTGCATTTTTGTCTGCTGCCTTGGCATCCTGTGTGTTTTTTCAGATGTGTTGGTATTCTGACCCACTGTACAATGCTGTCATGGATGTGGATAGATAATGTCTCCTTCATATACAGTCGGCCCTCTCGCATTTCGTGCCCCCCATATTGTGGCTTCAGATCTTAGCGGCATGATTTTTGAGCAATGTAGGAGTCTTGTTTCACAACTGCGCATGCACAACCTGCCGCCGTGGTGGCGACGACCAGGGCCGCGGTAGTGGCCAGGGCGGCAGAATGGGCGGCAACGGGGTTGCGAGGTGTGGCAGCTGAGGCCACGGCCATGGCCACCATTCTGCGCGGAACTCGTGCTGTGTGGGTCCCAAATAAGACCGCGGGTCCGCGTTATAGGAGACGCGACTGTATAACCCTTTTTACTGTGGTCCAACGCTTCTCCAAAACTCATTTGTTGTGAGACTTTGCATGTGGCTTTAGAAGATGAAAAATTTAGGCTAAGCTGGAAGAAAAAAAGTGGTGTTATCTAGGGCATGCTCAGAGTCAATGTAGCGCCACTTGTCAAGGGTTATGCCTTAGAGCTTTGACACAAAGTACCTCCTGCCCCCCTTGCCATGGGAGACTGAACATATTTTTCCTTCAATATCTTCAGTATCTAATGAAACTGAATCAGTTCAAAAGTGTAAGTGTTCTAGCGATTTAGCACTGGGACAAAACTTTCTGGTGTTTTCACTGGGGACTTCAGAATATACAGGTTGTTTTCCTCATAAAATCACACAAGTAATAGCTTGGTTCCATTTGTAAACTGAATTATCCTGGTTTTCATCAAGGAGACATGATCAACTCTTAGATGGGTGATTGTACTTAAGAGCAAATGGCAGAACTTCTGTTTTTAGGGCAAGAGCTGTTTCAGGTTAGTTATCAAGTTGTTCATAGTTAGATTCAACCAATCTGAGTTGAAATTATATGTTGATCTTAATTTTTAATAAACTTTTAGACTTCCATATTTATTTTGCTTACATTGTCTACTATTGCATTCAAACATCATCCCAGATCTGCCCACTAGTTTTACTTTCCAGCAGAAAGAAGGACAAGACGGAGCTTATTTAAGAAGTCTGTGAGGGGGAAAATAACTTCATTTTGTGGTAGGGAGAGGCAGGTTAAAATTTTTGTTCATGGTATCTATAAGGTGAAGATGTTGTCCATGGTTCATTTTTCAGGAGGGAAACTAATTCGGCTTTTATTAATTATGTTGTTACTGGCCACAGACAGTTTCATTCTTTATCAGAGTAATGGTCTAGGCGAAGAGATTTTTGAAGGAAAAGGACAGGATTGTCTGCTCATGTAGCTATTAATACAAGTATCTGTGCAATTACTTTGCTTGAGAGTATCTCTGCTCACACATATTGGGCAAATTAATCTGATGCACTGTATTTCTAAAACATGGTAGGGCTGAAGGTTTAGCATAAATAAATCCTGTGTTTATTCAGACACACATTTTGAAAGCTCATTTCAGATGTTGTCAGCATTACATAATTTTAAGAGTTTTAATTTGTTGAAGTTGCCCTTTTGTTCCTGTAATACATCAGCAGTGTCAAAGAAGATGTGACAGTCATTACTACTCTTTTCAAGTTGGCTCTTTTCCTTATGAAGTTGGGTATTTTTCTTGGGTATTGAAATTACAGTTTCACAGTCATCCTTCAGGTATTCTGCCTAGATTCTACCATTTAAACTCTCCACAGCTCATGACAATTTTTGCTGCTGCAGCATGTTCAGCATTGCTAGTTTCATACTATAAGGTTGCTTCTAGTTAGACTTTTGGACAAAAATATTCAGGCAGAATATAATTGCTTATATTGCATTTAAGGTAACATATTAAGATATTTTTCACTTGTGAAACAGGTATTCTCAATGATGTTACATTTTACATTGGAAATTAATGTCACCAGATGCTACTGAGAGACAGACACTGTAGAAACAGCTTAAAGATATGTTTTTTTATATTTCTATGCAGCGATTATAAAAGTTCCTGAATTGAACAAATTTTAAAGGATGAAAGAATTCTTTAAAATCACAGTAAATTTTTCAGATAAGCATACGATACCTTTAGTTGTTGTTCAAATTGGCACATTATTTTTAGTTCTCAATACATTCTACCTCTTACTCAGCCTAATGAAGAAATTCTCATAAAAATGTACGTCCTTTGCTTTGTGCCATCTCCCAGGCTGGTTCCCCTATTTTACTAGGAATTTTCTCATGTTCTTTCTAATTTTGCCATTTTTAAAGCTGTACTGTGAAAAAAACCAACAATCGTCAGGGAAACACATTATAGAATAACAGATGTACAAACAAGCGATAAAACAATGTTTTAAGATACTCTAACAACCGTCTTTAACAGGTATTTGGGAAAGAGATTTGCAGCTTAGATTAATGTTGCTCAAATGATGCCCCAAGTTCAAGTCAGGCACTAAATAATTAATTCTGAGTTACCATCTTTGTTTTCCTCTATTGTACACCACGGTGCCCAATTAAAGGTGGGGCAGTGGAGTAGAGGGTGTTTGCCTTCATCTGATTTCAGAAATAGATTCTGAAAATTGGCAGCAGGCTCAAAAAATTGCAATTAGCAGATCCAGTGCACAGATCCAGTGCACACATCAAGCAAATGTCGGCTGTGCTGTTGCAAGAATCTAGAGAAATTACATACCAGTAATATCAATATTTCTAAGTTTTACTGACTTGACTGCTACTTTAGATAACACTAGGTGTAAAGATTTATTGCTCTATCCATCTGTAGGTACAGGCATGGACTTGTTTCTAGATTTGCCAAGAAATTCCAGTAGAGCAGAGCATAAAGGAAATGTACATTAAAACGCTGCCCAGCTTGTTTACACAGCTGTGTGTTAGAACTGCCAGAATAACCAGTTATTGCTTCTCATAGACATGGTGATGCAAACCCAGATTCTGAGTAAAATCTGAGAAGCCCCTGCTGTGATGAGATCGTGCATTTGCTGAGGCTGCAGTTCGCTTGTAGGCTGAAAAGAGCCCGGCCACATCAGGAAAATAAGGCTCAATTGACATTTTCCTGCTGGGACTATTTTCTACCCCTTAGGGCTGCTAAACTCCAGAGCTATTTCTCTCTGATCCTGTAATATCCATCTGTTAATAGCATGTTTATCACATTGCACTGGGAACAAGAGGGTGACAGGGTGGTAGTTGAACTGTATATATGGGGAACACAGCAGAATCATGCGCTTCCTTCTCTCCAGAGCCTGATAACAAAACAAAACAAAGATGCCATTGAGAGCTGTTGTTGCAGTGGAACAAAGCATAATAAAAGCTCTTGAAAGAGCCATCTGGACTCTGCTAAGGATGCTGCTCCATGCTAAATATGCGTCTTTTGGCAAGCCCGTGTTATGATCAACATCTAGGGTTCTTCAATCTATTCGAGCAGTCTCAGGCTGGAGAGCTGCATGAGTTGAAGATAACTCTGATGTCCTTGGAGGCTTGATTGCAGACCATACTGACAGGCTCAGGGCTAGTGTGAGAGGAAAGACAATGCTCTTAATGCCTTTTCACATATTTATTTTTGCCTTTTTTTAAAGAAGAAGCTGTAACATGTTCTACCCACACAATTGTGTTTAGAACTGAGATATGGGCTTGAGGAGAGTTTTGCTTACTCCATTGGATGACAGACTACCCCTACTCAGCACAGCAGTGAAGGTCTCACTGATTGCAGTGAAGAAGAGGTTTTGCCTCTATTTGTAAAGGTCAGTGGAAAGACCAATAGCAATAAAGAATAAATCATCCTATGGATTTATCTTTCCTTCAGTGATGAAATACAGTTACTCTGTTATCCATGTCTGCTGAAAAGAGACATTTTAAACATCATTTTTCTTTTACTGTCTTGAAATCAATTGTCATAAGCATTTTTTGACGTTTCCTATTCCCAACAGCAAAAGTAAAATATTAAACGATATTCAAAGTCATTACCCCTTTACCTTGGGCCAACCACAATCCCCTGTGTTTGTTGCCAAAAATTCAGTGTNAAAAACCCTTTAAGATCATCAAGTCCAACCTAGTTCAGTATTAGTATTAGTTCAAATTCATGTATGTTGTCTGTGCAACAGGTGACAACCTTGGTGGGAATGATTTACACCAAGTCCCCTGATGTGTAGAGCTAGGAGTTAAATGTTCACAGTCCCAGTTGCCAAGTGTGAGCAAAAGATGATGCTGGTTGCCTCTATTATCTATTTCTTGAGGTTTTGACAAGGACAGAAAAATAATTTCTCTTCTTTGTTCTCTTTTAAGTAAGTGAAGTTGATGTACAAATCATGCAATTACTGGCTCTTTTCCTTTCTTCTTGACAGCTTTCCTTAAAGGGAGATATGTTTTCAGCTTTGAAAGCCAAATAATAGTTATGAAAGTAATACAACAAATTAAAAAACATTATTAGCATGAGAATTAATGAACATAGAACCCTTAATTATGTCTGTTAGACATCCAGAACCCAAAGGGTATTTACAGTGACATGAGCCAGTGACCTGAAAAGATTAAACATTGCCAGATAATTATGATGTCCTTAGAGCAGGGATCCTTTGCATTAATACTGAGAATTTTTTTTCAGCTTTTGTGGACCCTCGGGATTAAACAACCTGCAAGTGTATAGCTATGCCTTTTCACTAGTAGAGTACATCTCTGTGCCAATGTTAGTAATTGCCTGTATGGGAAAGAAATGTTACAAGAGCACTTAAATATATTTATAACTATTTCTACCAGTTGGAAGTGAAGAGAACGAGCCAGGAACATGTGAGGAGGCAGCTGCTGTTGGCAAC
>WEKX01014653.1:298173-345546 GCA_013390025.1 Pitta sordida | reverse complement strand
TCTCATGCCTCCTCACCATGGAGAGCACAGACAAAGACAAAGGAACTGGAGTGGGTGTGATATCTACACTTCAGAGCAGTTCTTGTCCCACACAGAGATTTGTTAAAGCTACTGGAAGCTGACATAGGCTGCAAGAAAGGTTTTTCTAAACTTTCAAGGGAATCTGGAACCAGAGCTAGTAAATCCCAGGGTCAAGAAGAAAAGAGAAAGATAAAATATTGCACCTTTGAACAGCTTATTCCTCAGATAATTCTTCATTCCCACGTTCATATNAGCATGAGAATTAATGAACATAGAACCCTTAATTATGTCTGTTAGACATCCAGAACCCAAAGGGTATTTACAGTGACATGAGCCAGTGACCTGAAAAGATTAAACATTGCCAGATAATTATGATGTCCTTAGAGCAGGGATCCTTTGCATTAATACTGAGAATTTTTTTTCAGCTTTTGTGGACCCTCGGGATTAAACAACCTGCAAGTGTATAGCTATGCCTTTTCACTAGTAGAGTACATCTCTGTGCCAATGTTAGTAATTGCCTGTATGGGAAAGAAATGTTACAAGAGCACTTAAATATATTTATAACTATTTCTACCAGTTGGAAGTGAAGAGAACGAGCCAGGAACATGTGAGGAGGCAGCTGCTGTTGGCAACCAGTCCCATGTGCTCTGTTGGGCACAGTCTAAGAACCTCTGTGTTGGAACAGGAGGCTAAATCATAGTTGTAGCCTATGTTCAAAAATTTGCCAGCAGTGCTTTTCCCACTGAGGTGATACCAGAGGAAAGCAATGAAAAGCTTTATGAGAGATCTTTTAGTATTACTCATTTGTGCACATTCAGGTATCTTGAGCCTTTAGTCCAGACCTGTCTTTTCATCATAATTAAATGGTATTTTCTAAGTCCACTGTAATGAATTTCCTCTGGGACAGCTGGTGAGTCTAGTAATTAGGAGGACTGCTGTGTTGGAATGGACCAAGTAAAGATTTCTGTCATGGGATCCTCTCTCCAGTATTGCCCTGTGAAGGAATGAAATAATATGAGAAACAGGACACACAGAAGGTGATCCATACTCTTGATAATCCCCTTGTTCTCCCAGAGAAAGGAAGTTTGGGAACATGAACTGTCAACTGTTAAAATCCACCACAAACACACATTTGGTTTGTGTTCCACTCTACTGCTGGCAGCAGCAATTTTCCCTGTTGTCATTCAATTATACTGGAAAATGTCAATTTTGATTAAATCTCTTGTTGCATTCTGCAAAGCTTTGCCTTAATCCCAGGACATTTATATAAGCTTCTGTGACATTCCTGTCCCAATCTGTCTGTCAAAAGCACTCCCTTTCTACGGTAGTCTGATGTGCTCTCTGGCCTGCTCACTTCAGCTTTGTGCTGGTTTTGGTTGGGGTAGGGCTAACTTTCTTCACAGTCGCTAGTATGGTTTGCATTTGTGCTGAACACAGGGTTGATCATATAATGATGTTTCTGTTGTTGATGAGGAGTGCTTACACAGAGCCAAGGCATTTTCTGGTTTTTGTACTGCCACGCTGACAAGGTAGTTGAGGATGTGAGGGAGGATGGGAGGAGACACAACTGGGACTGGTGACCCAAACTGACCAAATGAATATTCCATACCATATGACATCATGCTCAATATATAAAGAGGGGGAAGAAGGAGGAAGGGGGGATAGCATTTTTCTTCTCAAGTACACATGATGGAGCTCTGCTTTCCAGGAGGTGGTTGAACAACTACTTGACCATGAGAAGCAGTGAATTAATTCTTTGTTTTTCTTTGCTTATATTCACAGCTTTTGCTTTCCCTATTAAACTGTTCTGTTCTCAACCTACAAGTTTTACTTTGATTCTGCTCCCCATTCCATCAGGTTAGCAGGAGCAAGTGGCTGCCTGGTGATTAATTTCCATCTGGGCTTAAACAACACTACCCTTTCAGCAGGACTTGCTGGGCTAGTCACGTTGTTGTCACTAGCACCAGGAAAGCCTGTCAGTACTTCTTTTACCACCAGTGGTCAAGACTACTTTATAGAAAGACTTTGAGCCAAATAGACTGTCCATTTTTATTTTTGTAGGAAATTCCGGAGCAAGGGAGAGGGACATGAACACAGGCATCACAGATCCTGTAGGTCTCCCTCTGCTGAATGAGAAAAGCAAAAAGTAAACTCTGTACTAAAAGCCAATTCTCTACGCCAGAGGCAGGAGGAATTCAGTGAAGATGACAGAGACATAGTTAGGAAGAAGACGATCTTCTGTATGTTTTGGGGATCATTTAGTTGCTGCAAATCTAAGATGAAATTAATTACACTCAGCTTTCTTCAAACTCATGTTTGAATTTTGGCAAAAGCAAAACAAAGACACACAGGACTACATTTCTCTCATTTGCTCTGATTCACCCATATTCAATAACCCTGAAGCCACTTCACTCTTCCAGGAAGATGTCACCACTACATAGAAAGGATATTTCATGGGTGCAGTAACTCTGCAGTGGATTCTGTACCCCTAAGCCTCTTCAGGGAGCAGTAAAAAATGTCAGAATGATCAAGAAACTGTTAAAGGACATGGCTCATCATATAGTGGATTAGAATTGGACATGACTCAGCGGATGAAAGTGCAGCAGAGGCTGGCCAAGTTACCCCAATGTGAAAACTAGTCTAAATAGTGGTGGGAGGACAGATTGGTATGCCCCACCTAATCCTGGACTTTATTTACCTGAGCGTGTGTGTAGCCTCTGATTTGGGCCCCTTGCTGGAGTTGTTCCTGGAAGGCATTAGTAGTCTGTGCAGGAGCTGCTCAGCTAAACTCTACCTTGCAAATGTCTGGTGGGGGGGGGGCAGTGAGAATGAAAATTCTCTTTCCATGAAGTTTCCTAGAAGCTCTACAAGGCAAAGCTGGGAGGGAATCAAACACTAACCAAGTAGAACAAGATTATAGATCAGTTGTCAGACTGGCAAAGAAATCTTTCCTTCTTTGGACAGCTTGGTTGATGAGGATCATTAAACATTTAGGATGGTTTTTTTCTTTTTCTTCCCTTAATTTTTTTTTTTTTTTGCAATTCCTTTCAGACCTAGTGATATAAATATGAAACATCATTATGACAAAATAATATCCCATTTTTTTCTCAAGCCAATCTTTCAGTTCTGATTAGAGAGAAGAGGTTTTCGAATTTAATATATTCAGTGGCTCTGAGAGTAGACTGCTCTGTAGGGGCACTTCAAGGTCTCAGTAAACAAACAGAAATGTAAACAGGGCTCCTACTATTTAAACTTGAAGCCAGCCTTGCATTTCCAGTCAAAGATATGCTCAGGCTCAGCAAAGGAATGAAAAAAAGAGAGGTCTGTCTTTTCTCCAGTGAAATCTCTCCAAATCTTGGAGCTAGGCTCAGTGTGGTAAGTGCAGTTATGTTCCCATTTTATACTTGAAGTGTTTGCCAAATGATCAAAATAGAACCCTTATTTCCACCACTCACCTCATGTTGTGTTCTGTATTCAGTGTCAGTTAAGATTGAGTTATTTTTGGTTAAAGGAATAAGGTTGAAATGTGGTAGTATACTATAGTCCCATTGGTACAAAGGATAGAAATATGAAAATGGATATATCTGTTTCACCATAAGAAAAGTGATACCATTGTGCTGATTTTGAGAAGGGTTTAAGTTGTCTAAACATAGGTGTCTGATACCCTCAGATGCCTAAAATGGTCTCTAGTTTCCTTACAAGGGGCTGGAAAATACACTGGCAGTTCCCTAGGAGACTCACACCCTTTTGTTGCTGGAAAGTAGATGGGCTTTGGCAGCTTTGGAATCTTCAAGGAAAAAAAAGTCACATGAAAAAGACTACACACAACTGAGTGAGGGGATTGAAGGAGGTGTTGAGCAACACAAGAAAAATGAGAGGATGAACAGGAGAAGGGAAAAATTGAGAAGATGTAAGATCACTGTTGTCTTGAATACAAAGGGAAGCCTATATGAAAGTCAATGAATCACAGACGTGAAGAAGCAGGAGCAAGAACAAGAACTGTTTGAAAAATTGTTTTTTTACCCATATATTTTCTGCTATGAAATGAATAAACCTTGACTAAGGATCATTGTTTGAGGCTTTAACTGAAAAAAAAAGAAAAATAACCACCTACCACATTTAAATAAATGTTGGCTGTCGCTATTGACAAACAATAAATGAAAACTGAACAAGCATCTGTCCTCCACCTCCAGGTTTCATGAGGAATTAACTTTTCCATAGAAATGTCTGTGCCAATATAAAAGGCCAAGGCAGAGGAATAGATCAGAATGAATTAAAAATTTCAGGCACTTTGGGTGGGGTTTTTTTTACAGTGCTTCCTGAGGCTGGACTTTGCTTCCTCATCTTTCTGGTGTCCACATCCAGAGCACAGTCTGGGCATCAGCAAACAGCCCTAAACAGAACTGGATGTGCACAAGACACACGGCCACAGGAGTTTCACAGACCCTCTGAAACCCACAGCATAGACAAAGGTGCTTCAAAGCTCTGCTGTGCCTAAGCTTGACAAAGATATGGTCCCAGCATTTCCCAGTGATGATATTGGTACCCAAAGAGCACATCTTCCCATTCCAAAGCCTTCTCTTAAGCTGAGTGCTTTCCAGTGAGGCCCAAGCAGACTGTGTTCACTATTTTAAATAGTGTATGGGTTTGTTCCTACCCAGTTAACACCCAGAAACAAACTCAGTTCTCTACATTTTATCACTACTGAAGTGAGAAGAACCTCCAGAGGTCATTGGCCCCATCTGGGAACAAACTTCTGAGAAGGAAGAAAATCCTTTTGAGAAGCCTCACTACATGTTTGCACAGCAAAACTCTGCTGAGGTTAATCCCACTCTTAATGCTAAGTCCTCATGTTGCACTCCTTGCATTGACTAAATCTGTATGTTGCACTTCGGGTTCAAAATTAGCAAAATGCCCTTCCCCCAGAGGGTAGCTGGGCACTAGAACAGACTCCCCAGGGAAACTGTTACACCACCAAGCCTAGCAGAAGTCAGGAATTGTTCAAACAATGCTCTCAAGCACATGGTACAATTCTTGGATGAGAGAAGACATTGGGCCCTAATTTTCCTCTCACAGCATTAGCTTTAAGGAAAAATTTTATTGATCCTGTGGCTTATGACTGACGAATGCTCTGCAAGATTCTTATATTTTTTTACCACTTCAGTGTTAATGGGGTGATTTCAGAGTGTTCTCATATATGCTGGCTGAAGTCTTGTTATGTATTTAAATGCACCTACTGGCTTGGTTCCATTCTCACGCAATATCTCTCTTTGGTGTTGCATTTCACCCATTCTGTTTTGTTGTGCTTCCTGAAGAAAACCAGCAACTCTTAATAGATGTGCAATAGTCCTTTAGAGCTCAAGATTCCTGTAAATTTAGCTTCACCCCCACTATGTGTGAAATTGCATGTTTTCTTAGGCTCAGTATGAGTCCAGGAGAGTGGAGGGTAAAAAGAAAAGAATAAGAGAGACGGAAGACAATAAAGGGGGAAAAGGTAACACAAACTGATTAGATCGTGGGATTAGTTAAAACAAGATGAAGGAACAGAGACAGACATATATCTATTAAATAGAACCATAGAATGACTTGGGTTGGAAGGGACCTTAAAGACCATCTAGTCTCAACTATCCTGCCATGAGGCAGGGACATCTTCCACTAGACTGGGTTACTCAGAGCTCCACTCAACCTGGCCTTAAACACTTCCAGAGACATAGGTTTACATGTTTCTTCCCAGGGTAATCTCATGATTTCAAGATAAATCTTGTGGAGTCTGCATGTGAACGTGTTTCTGAAAGAGTGACACAGAAGGCAAACCCATTTGAAAGTACAGTCATGTCTCACTGCATTGCGACCCCTCCATTGCGACCTGGCTCATTTGCGAGAAATTTTCCCCGTAAATCCGCCTCAGTGATTTGCGGAGCTTCCCAGCCGACACATGCGCAGAGCCTCTGCTTTGCTGAGGGGTGGGATCAGTGCTCCCTGTGGGGTGGGACTGGCCCAGCCCCATGGAGAGGGCCCATGGTGCCTCTCGCTTGCCATCCGTGGCATTTATAGTCCCGTGGCACCACACCCTTGTCCCTGCCCTGCTCCTGTGTGTCTCCATGCCCAGTTCCTACCACAGAAGGCTGACACCACGGTATGTCCCGGGTGCCTGCTGAGACCCAGCTCAGCACCACCACAAGTCACAGTGTCCCCTGTTACTCTAAGCCCAGCCGGGGAACTGACCCCTGCCAGGTGCGTGTTAATGTTTCCATGGCTACAGGCAGGAAAGGCAATGCAGTCTGTGCCCAGGGATTGCATGTTCGGTGCACCTGGTGATGACATAGCCCCAGGGAAAGTGCCCCATGAAAGTTGGACTGGGCTGGCCGCGGTGGGGTGGGACAAGCACTGTGTGCTGGGACGGGGCAGCAGCGGGATGGGGCAGCAATGGGGCGGGCCCACAAGTTAAGGTTTCCCAGGCTCCAAGAGCACCAACCAGAGCCTGGGGACACCCTTTCCCTGACGCAGCTCTGGAGCTCCCCACCACAGAGGCAGTGCAAGCATGAGTGGTGGCAGCAACTCGGTGGCTGCGGAAGCAGCAGCGTGGCCAAAGAGAAGCCCAGGAATCGCCTAGGTGTCTCCCCAGGTAGAAAGGGCTCAGAAAAGCTTCCCTTTGCTCCCCTGTGCTGTGAGAGCCCGTGGGGAGGAGCAGAAAACACTCCCCAGCACTCCTGATTGGCTGGGGGTGGAGCAATGGGTGTGGCCTGTACGCATATTAATAACCTGCGCGTGTTTGCGAATTAGATATTTTGTGAGACCCTGGGAAGACCCATTCCTCACCAAGTTGGAGGTATGATTGTATTACAAATGTTATAAAAGAGCAACCCTATAAATAGACAAAATTGCGATGAACCATAATTTTTAATTAAAGTTACTGATCGTCTTATGTAAAAGGTTCCCTATAACTCCGAGAGTTAAACTTAAATCAGTATACAGTCTTCAATATAATGTGATTTTCTCAGGCACACAATTAGAAAGAAGAGACCCCAACCATACCTGGGAGCAGGTTCCCAGCTACGCTTACCATACACGTAATTCCAACCTCTTTGAAATTAAAAGGTTGCTATAACAACACAATGCATTTTTTCCTATATATATTTCCTTTCTTTGTTTTACATCACCGTGTTTTACAATATCTGTTGCCATAACAACAGAACATAGTATCTTAAATGCTATCTTTCATGTATATTTATGCAGTATAATTAAAGGTGTGGGATATGGGATTGGGTCAAGCTTTGGGTTGGTTTACTATAAATCTTTTCCATGAAACATTCAAATGTTCCCAGTAGAAGTAAGAGTGAATTCAGATAGGTCCAGCTTTGCAGTGACACTGCCTCTTGCAGCTATAAATATACTTAACTTTGCAATGCTTCCTTTGTTAATTAAGTGTTGATGCGTCTTCTAAATTATAAGCTATCAGCATGGCTCACTCTTTGGATATTTTTCTAAGCTGTGATTTCTATTAATTACAGTGGTGTTTCTCTTCTTATTAGCTAAACTGATCACTCTCAGAGGAATAAGACTTTCCTGAATGAAGCAGAGAGCTGAAACCACCAGACTGCTATCTTGCCTTTCAAAGGAGACTGACAAGCAGGTTCTTGGCTCTGTATCCAGTGTTTTTCATCACTATAGTGGTGTGACCTAAAATCAGCTTGAAAAGAGAGCAATGTCTCCACATGCAGACTGAGCTATGTCCCTGAGTCTTCCTTCTACATAGCAGAAATATGCAAAGAAAGATCTGTAGATGAGCTGTGACAGAACACACAGTTTCCACATGATGCTGTCCTGTCCGCAAAGTGATGTGAGTGACACTAGCACCTTTTGCACTCCAAACTGTATTTGTTACTGGAATGAGCACTACCCTCCATGGGGACACAGCCCATATCCACTCTGCACCTTTTGGAGCGTGAGGTAACCAAATTAATATGCAATCTTGTTTGCAGTAGCACAACACAACATTGATGTTCCCGTAAGTCTCCGTGCTTGTACTAGGAATTCTATACACTTGTTTACCTTTTCTCCTGTTTTTCTGAAGTTTCTTTTTATTTCAAGCAGGGTGCTTAATCTTTGTGGTCAGCTGTGCCTGCTCTAGGCAGAGGCTGTATCCCAGCTCTGAAAAACTTGAGAAGTCTTACGTGCACAGAGCTAGCTAGCAACGGGATGGCGTTAAAATCACTGATACTTTCTGGAGAGAATGTTCTGGGTGACACAGTTTATCATAAGTATGAGCTCTACCATTCCACCTTGGAGAGGTCAGGAGTACTTTATATACATCCACTTGACCAAACACATGGACACATGAACACTACCATGAATAACTAAGAGAAAAAAATGCTATGAAGATGGGGGTTTTTGTTCTGCGTAAGCTCATAACAGCTGGAATTGTCCAAAGACCAGAAGCTGTAGACTGCCATGACCCTTTTATGTGCCCGATGTGAATGTCATGCCAGGACAGCAAGGTCCTACTGAGGGAGGATCCCAGGAGCGAGTTCAGTCCTGAAGGACATGTTAGCCTGTTTGACAGGTGGATTCTCCAGGGACATATTACAGAGCATACCTAGAAAAGGACTCAGAATCACAGAATATTCTGATTTGGAAGGGACCCACAAGGATCATCGAGTCCAACTCTTAAACGGCGCCACTGTCTGCTGGTGGGAATCGAACCCAGGTCCCCCAGATATGTCATGTTCCACATGACAGGCAGGGACACTTACCACTATACTAAAGTGGATTTTCACAGAGAGGGATAGCACAGGGGGAAGCAAAGAAGACACTGTGATGATTCCATCTTTCATTATTATTATGTGGATAGTTACTATAAAAGGAAAGCAGGGATTTCTGGGTCATGGCAAATATCAATACTTATTTTTATGGAGAATATTTTGTGATCTGGAGTTCTTGGAGTTCTTAGAATTCTGATATAGGGCAAGAGCTGTATGAAAAACGAAGTATGGAAATGATCTCTCTGATATCTGTGCCAACTGTTTGTATGAGCATGAAAATAACCACTGAGGAGAGGAATAGTGAAAGACAGAAGCACTGATACTTTCAATTTCCCTCTTTTAACATTGAGTCATAAGTGTAAATTACTGCAACCACTATTTTGAGTGACTAGGTTAGGTTGATGCCATACTATTCACATATACTTCTTTAGAGAGAACTATGCTCTGGATACTACAGATTATAAACCACTACAGGCTATCAGCTCTCTGCATGCTTATCAGAGGGATCTCAAATCCCAGAAAAAAACCAGCTGCAGCATTCTGTGATTACCAAGTTGGAAAGGACTGATCTTCGTTATTTTTATTCTGCTTTTATTTAATAAGTCAGTAGGGCTTTGGCTGAAGCAAGCCAGTTATCCGCTACTACCAGCCCTTCAGTCCATGCATTAAGCAGTTTTCAGAGTTCCACTTGATACCTGCAGGTTTTGTGGGCAGATACAGTTCCAGTTGTTTAGCAAAGAGGGCAGATGTAGCACAGCTACTCTCAGGGACACCCTTGGTCTCTTCACTCAACCATGGCATGCTGCTCTGCCACAAGGCAGAATGGGACATCTTGAAGTCTGCCACTGACCAAATACCGCCTGTGAATTTTTTCTGTAGATTAAATGAAGCCAAAAAAGAGGAGTAAGATCATCCCCTGAGGGCCTGTGACCACACCGGGAATTTTCAGACACTTACTTAGAACTTATTTAGCCTCCTACCAGACTACTATATAAAAATGTAGACACACCTGTGTCCTCAAACATCTATTAGTCATACAATACCAGGGCTGTAACACTGTAGTGGGTACATCAATTCTTCAGACTACACTATAGGCTTGGCACCACCCTGCAGCCAAATCCAGGTTGGTTTTTAGAGTATTATTCAGAGAACTACAAAGCTTTCATACCTCACTTCCCTGAGCTGTCGGCAAAGAACTCTCTAAGTAGCAGATTCCCTAATAAGACAGATTGATCTGTCCAAAAACATGATGGTTACAGATCTGTGACTTCTTATTAATAATCTAAGAAAAATGTGTAATATCCTGTCCTTCTCCCCCCACATCCACATTGCTAAGACCAAGCTCTCTTTCATCACTTTGGTTAGCACCTCTGCATCTGTCAGGTTGAGCTTGATCCCGAAGGTCATTAGCAAAGGGAAGCAGCTGATGTAATCAGGTGGTCAATTAATGATCTATGGCCATATGCGACTAATATACAGTTGTAGGCATGCACTAGACAGGTAAGGAGTTCAGAGATTTTCAGAGGGAGAGACAGGGTTGTGTCTGATAAGAATCTAAGTCCCTGATGGAATGCAGCAAGACTATGTGACCGCAGAGCTACTGTACAATGTCCTGCTCACTGAAAACTGCTTGACCAAATATGCTTCATTCTGACCACATACATATTGAATATTTGTCAGACTCTTTGTCATAAGGTCATCTTCACGCTTTCAGTGTAATCCATGTCAAGCATGAGAAGGCTGCTCTTAAAGATAAGGAGAGCCAAACCAACCACATGACAGGCAGGGACACAAGAAGCTAAAGGGAGCCAAACCAAGAAGATAAATCAGCAAGACAAGCTCAGTATCAGCAAGATACGAAGATTCATATAAGAATCACTTCCCTGGTCCAGCTGGCCATGCTATTCTTGATATCGACCAGGGTGCCACAGGCCTTCCTGGCCGCATGGGCACTCCAACCACTCTTTCCTCAGCCTGTAGCACTGCAGGGGGCTGTTGCGGACACAGCGCAGGACTTGGCACTTGGTCTTGTTGAACCTCACACTGTTAGATACAGCCCGTCTATCCAGCCTGTCCAGGTCCCTCTGCAGAGCCTTCATATCCTCCAGCAGATCGACACTTCCCATCAACTTGGTGTCATCTGTAAAATTGTTAATGCTAATTTGCTCAATCCCCTCATCCAGATCAACAATAAAGTTATTAAAAAGGACTAGATCCAACACTGATCCCTGGAGGGTGCCATTAGTAGCTAGATACCAACTAAATGTGGAACCACTCTCTGGGCCCAGCCATCCAGCCCGTTCTTAAATCAGTGAAGGGTGCACCTGTTCAAGCCATGGGCTGCCAGCTTTTCTGGAAGTATGCTATGGGAAGCAGTATCAAAGGCTTTGTTGGAGTCCAGGTAGATGCTTTCCATTGGCAAGGTTGTCAGAAGACAGGTAAAGGTAACTCACATGACAGTTCTTTAAACTTTGCATTTACAGCAACTATTTGCTCAATCCAACTCCCAAAACAAGCACCTCAGAAAAACAAAGTTAAACTCTACTCGGCAGAAAAAGAGCCATCCCTGAATTATTCCATGTGCTGTAGAAATGTTACTTGTTATTCAACTTTTCCTCTTCTCAGCTTGTGTAAGGAAGGGAAAGAGCAGGGAAAAGGAAGACACCAGGCTGTGTGTTAGAGCGGATGAGACAAAAATGACCTTGTCGCCGTCTGGATTCTGCTTTGAGCAATGCTGCGTATCCCTTGGTGGTGGATTAGGTTTCCACTGACAGACTCTGGCAGATAGAATTTCCATTAGAATTAGGGGAAGAATATCTGTTAGATAGATACAGCTCCTTATCTGCAGCTTGTCTCCTTCTCAAACTGTCTGTGTGCTATCTCTCATTCTCCTTGCCTGCTCTCGCAGTTCCTCTGCTCATCAGATTTGTCTTGCTCTCTTCACCTTTCCCTGGGCTCCTCCTGCAAAGATAAAATAGTTCTTTTGCCAGACATGTAGTGCCATTGCTTGTCCTTCACTTTCTATCTTCATCTTCCAAACAAGGGGGTTCTCCTACTGCAGAATGACTGGACCAAGGAGCATGCAGGCTGTGCAAACTCACAACACACCTCTGTTTCCAGTAGACACAGAAAACTGCTAGTGAAACATCTTGTCCTGAGATCATCCTGACTCTCTACCCACCACCATTAAAACTTTCTCAAATGGGACCACCTAGTAAATCCAGGTTTGCACTCTGATATCACATAGAGGTCTTGGCCTTGTTGTACAAAGGCACCTACTAAGGCTTAAGGAGAAGAGGCTCTGGATCCTGAAGCTTTTTGCACTCCAGTTGAGAGCTATACAAGGATATAAGAGTGGCCACAAGGACGTACATGGTCATAACTCAAATCTGTGTTCTTATTCCTGAAGTCTTTTTTCATTTTACCTGTGAAATCAGTGAGAACCATCAGCCTTTCAAGCATCATGCCTTAAAGACAACTGTGGGGCAAAATGACATCTTCTTTGAGAATCCATCTCAACAGACAATACCTGAAGAGTAGTGCACAGGATGGTGGACCTGCCAGAGATATTTCAGAGATTAACTTTCTAGGCTGTTATACTCCACCCTCATTTAAAAAAATATTCTGTTTACATAGATATGCTTTTACTGATTCAGGGGAAGAGTTAGTTCACAGGTTCACAGGTTATTCCGAGTTGGAAGGGACCCTCAGGATCATCTAGTCCAACTCCCCACCAACTAGACCATGATATACCCTTCCCCATGGTGTATCTTGTTTCTCTCATATATATGTTATATGAGCAGTAGTTAGCAAAAGAACCCCAAAATGTGTTCAAGGAAGAATGGCACATTTGGTATTACAGCCTATGGTTATAAATTTTTGAGTGGAGAATGTGAAGTGTGAGGGATTCTAGGAAAGGGAAAGAAAAGATACATCAGATTTAACAGGAAGCAGAGCTCTGCTGACCCTCCATTTTCCTTGTTCCTTGTCAGGGTTGGGAACAGAGGGAAAAGTCGGCAGAGAATCCCACATGGTATAACGGAAGCTTGTATCAGATCCACTATCCCTCATCAAGAAGATTTTGTCTAGAGAAGAGAATAGAAACTCTACTCTGTCCCTAATTATGTTTTAATTCCTGGGAAAAATCAGAAAATTTCATAACAGCCTACATTTCATTTGCAATGGCTTTTCTAGGCATGTCCGTAGATATCTCTGCAAGTCATTGCCTGGTTTAATGATTTACATATAATATCCATGAAGAGGGATGCTGAGAGACCTGGGAGCTACACCAGACTAATATACATATTAGCTTTTAGATTAGGATATTAGTGTTGGGCCTGCATATTCACAAGCTTTTTCTTCCCTGCTGGACTCTTCACTAGCAATGTTCTTTGTGAATTGGATACTTTTTACAAGTCAGAAAATTCTTTCTCAGCAAACCTAGTGAAAACTGATTTTACAACAACACCCATGATGAACCTGAATGATTTAACCTTCAAAATTCCATGCAAAAAAAGGCATTGTTTTTACTTCACAGCAAGCCAAGAACCAGTGAATATTAAACCACAGCATTCTAGTCCTGACTAGTAATAGTGCACTAAAATGCAAAAGAAAAATTAATACCAAATGTAAGATAAATATATTCACTCAGGAAAGAGACACGGGAACACCTCTCACACTTTATAAAAATAAACTCTGCACTAAACTGACTGTTTTTCTGAAACTTTTGGGTTTTGATCAGTCACCATTTCCAAAAGAAAAAAGTATGGTATAATCACAGAACATTTGCCACCAGTCCTACTCGAATTTTTTTCTTGTGAGCAGGTGCCATCTACATTCATGTCCCCCTGAAAGACAGAGCACATTCTCTGGCACCATTGAGTGACAGTGTGCATTAATAGGCTTCACCGTACACCAGTTTGCACCTTAACCTCTCACATCCATTGGACCCTCCAAAGTATCTGCTGGCTATGCTTGATAGAGCAGTGGGTTACAGAACAGCAAACAGCACCAGCATTGCTTTAAACCCATTGTTTCTGAAGCATTCCTGCTGGGACCAGGAACTCTAAAAATAGCAATGTTTTATAATGAATATTCAGTCATGGATATTCATGCATGGTAATTCTGACAAGCTGGACAGTCATTTTGCATTTGTGATCACCAGCCACTGGCAAAATAAAATCTACTCTTTCCCATATCCATGTTTTCATGACTAAGATTCATTACTGCACAGCTCTCACAGTCCCTCAGCTCTCATTCCACATTGATCTTGAGTTGTCTTTTGAGATCTAGGAGCTCTTTGAGAAAAAAAAGTATTTTGAAGGAGTATCTATGATGCAAAAAGCTGAAAACTTGAAGGCAAAAATACTTGCACATGACAAAGAAAATTCAGATAATTTTGTGATAAAAGGGGATGTTGCATTATACATATGGCATTGAAGCCTCCTTTCTAAATACATGCCATACTGGATTGCTTTCTCCTTTGCACAGCACCATTCAAAATTCATAAAACTCTTCAACAGGGAAAGCTTGCTAACTCCCCTCTCTCCTTTACTTGCCTTTTTTGTCCCCTCTCTCAGCTTTTCCAAAACAAGCACGTCTACACCGGGTTTGTTAATTGGTCCTGGTCTCCTGGGGGCCTTGTCTGTCAATAAGATACAATTAAGGATGCCTGCCGGCCCTGCTTTGCAAAAGAAAACTAGCAATACCTGCGAGACCGTTACATGCCATGTCTATAATAAGACCTAGCATCAGCGGCTTCATGGGCTGGAGCAAATGCTGCAGATAAAATGTATCCACCAGATCATTCATGATGTATACATTGTAAATGTAGACATAAGTTGAAAGCATGAGTATTTTATGATGCTTTTTTTAGCTGTAATTTTATCCCCCTACCTCCTTCCCACAGAGGCCTATTGGTACCACAAGTTGATGTCTTATTTCAGCAGGAAAGAACTATAATACTGGTTTTTAAACACATGTAAAATCCTTTATGAAAATGCATCAGATAAAAAAGTGAATTGAACCATTATACAAATGACAGAGTTCCTCTCAAAACTCACACGCAAACCTTACAAATTAAGCAGAAGCTGCTTGTAGTACACTGAGAAGACACATCTGTTTCAGGATGCATTTATTGATCTACTTCTGTACTCAAGAGGAGCAGGAGACTCCATTGCACCTCTTGCTCAAATTTAACCTTTTCTGTTGTCTTGAAATCAAAGGGATGGAGTATACGCTTAAAGCTATGCACCTGGAAAGAACAAACAGTGTTGACAGGATTTTATTGGGCAATGTCAACAGAAAGGACATCTCTGAAGCTCTACATACTTTGCAGCATTCCAGATCACGAAGGCTGATGAGTCTCTCCAACAAGATATTCCTCATGCATGGAAGAGCCACCCAGAGAGATCAACTTTCATAATTTTCTACCACCTCTGAAGCGACATAA
Organism: Pitta sordida; assembly: GCA_013390025.1. Classification (NCBI taxonomy): domain Eukaryota; kingdom Metazoa; phylum Chordata; class Aves; order Passeriformes; family Pittidae; genus Pitta; species Pitta sordida. The sequence continues at coordinate 330,312 of WEKX01014653.1, read as the reverse complement.
TAGAAGCAATGCATGTTGTATTCTGGATACTTTTAACTTCCTAAACTTTTATTTCATTTGCAATAGATTACCAAAACTCCACAAGGCTGTAAAAGCACAGCATGGTGTAATCTGTGTTCCAGGGATAAAGGAGAAAAGTGCAACCAGTCCTTTTGGTGGCCCTAGGAAATGCCAGCTAGGACAGAATATGGCACTGTTAGCTGATTAAAGTGCCAGTCTCTCACGTGTATTCTTATCCTGTGGATTTCCTCTAGAATTCAAAGTATGTCATATTGGGCAGAAGACCAGCAGTTCTGCAAGAGAGGGTATGTCATGGTGAAAGATGGAGGAGCTTGGCTAAAAAGCATTACTAAGACTTATGGCCCAACATTATGACCTCATCTACAGCTTAAAACAGAATCTAAAGCAATACTGCAAACATGTCTTTTCTCAAAGAAAGAGGTAAACAGAAGGACAAGATAAGTGCATTCTCTATCACAGTAAAAGGCAGATGACAGGTATAACTGTCCCCCTATGGGCAATCAGCTGTTGCTGATGTTTTGGACAAGATTCAGTTCCTTGCCCTAGAAAAGTATCTCTGAGAGCTGCAATTGATTTGGGTTCTTGGTTAGAAGTTTTTTAACATGTAGGATGGCTCTGAAAATGCAGAGCTGCTTCCCTCAGAATATGCCATGAATGGTTTGTCCCCACCTGTAACTACCAGTTTAGCCATTGTAGCGAGCAAAATGCAGTATCAAGGCACCATACCCTTGCCAGATACATCATGCACAGAAGATCTCCAGTCCATTGGGCAGTAACCACTGGATCTGTACCTCTTTATTTCTGTATGTCCCTTAGCAACATACTTATGACAGCTTACNACTTATGACAGCTTACCAATTCCATCATCATAATGTTGTTCCCTCAGTAATATCCTTCCCTCAGTATTTGTAAATCATGGTTCAGACATCTGTGTCATTCTGAGAGTGAAAAAACAAACATAAATTTGTTTTAACCACCCACGCGACTTCATCTTAGGATTTGTTGCCTTACAGTAACAGCTCAAAGCAGCCCGGGGACACTAAAGAATCTGGGCCTATGTATAAACTGAACAAGGTGATTTAAGGTCTGAATCTAGTACAACCACCAGCGCTATTACACCCATCTCTGGTACCCTAAGGTTAAAGATATCACTCTTTCAGGTTCTGTCCATGCAGGTCTCCTTGAGACCAAGGCCTCCCTTGCTGCTGGGAGAGTTCACCACGTCCTGTCCAAGTGCTAATGTCTGGTGGAGATTCAATATAGAAAACTCTGAGGCCTCTGAATTTCCACTTATGTTTTGTAAAAATGCACAGTGCGGTCTGTGCACAGAATTATATTAGTAAAATCCACGTTATTTTCTCAAAATACAGATTAATTTCTTTTTTCTTTAAGAGGCAAATCACAGTGCGTGAAAGCTGAATTGTTTACAAAATACAGGTTAGAGTAGTTTAATTCAATTCAATCAACATGGTTCAAAACAGAGTGCTTTGTGTGGGAGGCTAATGTGATGTTTTATTTTATTTGCTACAGTACTACAGACTGGAGTTTACATTTTGGGTTCTGCTTACTGCCATCTTTGCACATCCTAACTCAGCATGTCTATCACATTAACATCCCATTCATGTAAATCAGGCTTAGGCTTGGTTAAGATCCATACAATTATACTAACCTAGGACAGTTTCAGGTGAGAAATGGCATTTTCCCTGGCTTCTTCCTTACCATCACCCTCAGTGCTTCCAAATCCATTCTGAGCTAAGGTCTACGGGAGGCTTCTGCCCAGCTGTGCTGCATCTGGTGCTTGCAAGACATGTCCTTAGCACTCGTCCTAGCAGCAATGTATGTTCTGTGCTGCAGAGACTTCACAAAAATGACACCAACATTCCAAGAAAGCAAAAGACTGATATAAAAGCAACTCACTAGCCCTCTTCAAAGAGCTCACATTTCTGATTGCAGCCAGCCAGGGTCTACTGCTTGACATCATATCTAAATTCCTTAGACACATAATTTTCTAATAAGAATAAAATTTTAAAAAATTAACCCCATCCTACACAATCCAGATTATTTCAAGTTTGAAGTTTAAAGAGTAGCTTTCTTTGAGATCACGTGATATTTGTGCAAGTAAGGAAAAGCAAATCCTGTTTAATCTACCAGCAATTCCAAAGATTTTATTTTGTTTCAAGAAGCTCTATTGTAAATTTCACTGATAAAAAATGCTGGGCAAGAATATAATTGAACATGCCACAAAATATATCACATGATTTTTTTGTGATTTTGTTTGTTTGCTTAAAATTAAGGAAACCAAACAACATTTGAAATGCTACATAAAACAAATTCAGGGCTTTTATTTTTGTTTAGTCAAAACTTTTCTTGATATTATTGAAAGGTTTCATTTTTGATGCTGAATATTTAAAAATATCAGCCGATTCTCCTCCTGTGTTCTGCTCTTGCAAGACCCCACCTGCAGTATTGTGTCTAGGTCTGGGGCCCTCAACATGAGGAGGATGTGGACCTGTTGGAATAAGTCCAGAGGAGGCTACTGAGTTGATCAGGGCCCTGGAACACCTCTCCTGTGAAGACAGACTGAGAAGGCTGTGGGCAGACCTTATAGCACCCTCTAGAACATAAAGGAGGCCTAGGGGAGATCTGGAGAGGGGATAGGACAAGGGGTGAAAATTATTCACTGGGAGATTAGTGAGGCACTGAAACAGGTTGCCCAGAGAAATTGTGGATGTCCCATTCCTGGAAGTGTTCAAGGCCAGGCTGGATGGGGCTTTGAGAAACCTGGTCTAGTAGAAGGTTCCCTGCCCATGGCAGGGGAGCTGGAATGAGATGATCTTTGAGGTTCCTTCCAACCCACACCATTCTGTGATTTGGTGATTATAAACTTGAATATGGCAAGTTTATAATCAGTGTTTAAAGTCTAATAATTTAATGATGTAGAGCTATTTTATCATTATCATAGCCTAAATTTCTAACCAAAATAATAAACAAATTAAAAGTTGTTTCAAAATGAAGCATTGGAATGTTACAGCTTAAGTATTTTTAAACAGATTTTTCTTACCTTACGAAAGTGCCTTTCTTCTCCTATCTTTGTCTCATTAGATGACATTCAACCTGTATTTTCTAATGAGAAAATGTAGGATCACAAAATTTTTGCTCAGCTTTGTTTATTAGACTTTCATGCACACAGATCAGTTTTTGTCATCTGAAAACTAAGATGCTTACCAACCTCTAGTATTCAGTTTTATCTTGCTGGGGAAATTGAAAGGGGGTAATGCATCAGGCAGATAGGAGATGGAGGAGTTTAAAAAATTGAGTACAACCATATCAGTTTAACCCTACTGTAGTGTGGTTTAAAATTCTGGTTCAGTAGAGAGTAGCATGTATTTCAGAACCTTCTGTTGCAATAAAAATAAGAATTAATTTTTCTATGGAGTCTATGCTTTTCCTTTCTCATTATTTTCATTTTGATCAAAGGAAAATATAACTGTATCACAGATCAGGAATAAAAGCTGTCAGATTAAAGCACGTTCAAACAGAGTGTACTGGACATAGCAGTGAGTTTACATGTGACACTATTTCTATATCATACATCAGAGCCTTTTTGAAATTAATCCATGTTTTTGATATATTTCCTTTAAGAAATAGCATAGGAAAATGCATTTATTAGCATTTACAAAAGTGAGAAAGAATGCTGTGACAGCTGGGGACATCAGGCAATGGATATTGCTGAATTTTGCTAAATAAAGTTGTAGAAAGGCAGCTTTCTACAGTGTGCAGAAGTGTTCTGTGTAATAATTTCTGACATCAGTTAACTTTTCTATTATCATCACCTCCAAACATCCTTTCAGCTTCTTTCTTCTAGACATAGAACTTCCTTTTGTTTCCAATCCACTCAAATTTTATGTCATGCTGCTGCAAACAAATGTGAAATCAATTCTGTGTTTTTCAACTTGTACACTTCTTTTTGTTGGGCATCAGCAAAACTAATATCAATGCCGCTGCGGTTAAATCTTATTCAAAATATTTAGCACTTGGACTGGGCTCTGTAAAAGGGGAATATTAGCCTGGAGATAGTAAACACATAGGAGCACTACCTGAATGCAGAATGTTCAGAAGTCACTTCAGACCAGACCAGATCAAGAGAATTACAGTAATCCCTTGTTACTTTGCGGTTCACCATTCATGATTTCCATACATCACAGGGGGTTTTTTTCGTGAAGAAGTTTTCACGCAGAATCACAGAATATTCTGAGTTGGAAGGGACCCACAAGGATCTTTGAGTCCAACTCTTAAGTGAATGCCCATAAGGTTGGTGTTGTTAGCATCATGCTTTAACCATCTGAGCTAATCTCAGGGTCTTGTCTTTTTTTTTTTTAACTTAACTCCCCATCCCATCATCTCATTATCTAGATCACATCAACGAGTTCCTCATGCAATCTTTTCTTAAACACCTCCAGGGATGGCAACTCCACCACCTCCCTGGGCAGACCATTCCACTGAGAAATCACTCGCTCTGTACAAAAGCTCTTCCCTCTTATCCTCCAATTTGCCATTTTTTCCCGGGTCACATGAGCACTAGACAGTTGCATATGCATAGGAGGTGCCTCTGCAGCAGCAGGGTCCATGACTAGGTGTGGATAGTGGTTTGGGGGTCACTTAGAATTAACTCCCTTATGAGAGTGTTAGAAAGATGAATACAATGGTGAGGAAGGTTTATAACATGGTATCAATGGTTTAGTACGGCTGCTTGTCCCGCCGTGATATTGAAGGGATTATTGTATTAAAATGTGCACCAGACAAGTTCCAAGATACCTCAAATTGTTATGTAAGACCTAAAATAGATTAAAATACAGAGTGAAGAATATCTGTTTATCATAGTTACTGTCATCTGCAAACCTTCTGCTTGGTACTTCTCAGCTTTTAGGCACTTTCCCAGACATCATCATCCAATTAATAGCACGGGAGAAGAACCAGCAACAAGTTCTTTCTAGTGACAACCAGAGTGCAGGGCATCTTTCAACTCCCTTAAGAAAAATCAAATGTCGTCCAGCCAGTCAAAATGAAATTTCTTCTACTAAGAAAGGAGAAAAAATAGATGTCAGTATCGAAGGGTTGTGTGGGAAATAACCAGCCATATCCATTGTATGCAAAAATGTCAGACTACTGAGTTACACCTATCTTCAGGGAGAGAAGATGCTTAGCAAAAGAGAAAGAAGTAGTTCTGTCAGGGTTGTTTGTTGGGGTTTTTTTAAGCCCTGTTTGTCAGTAAGTTTAGGCAGTTTAGTGGGCTCCATTAGTGAGTTTTATCTGTCCTGCCAACGGGGTTTTGATTTTCCTTTTTTACTTTTTGGATGTATAATTTCACTTTTCATTTACATGCAAAACTGGGTGCTTATTACCCTTAAGCTTGTTTTTTGTCTCTAACATACACCCCACCACACACTTCTTTTTAATCTATGTACTTTGCTTCTACACTGATGCTTGCATCACATAACGTGCAATACTGAGTTCCTCTGCTTATCTTTGGATTCTATTAATTTTTCTTCTACCTTCTCTCCAACTGTGAAGGCTCATTCCTGAGAAGACCACAGACTAGCAACCTCCAACCCTTTTTTCTTTTTTTTTCTTTCTATATAAAAAGAAATCTTCTTGATAGACCAACATTTTCCTAATGGTTGTCCAGATGAGAAGGCTACCGAATTCAGGGAGGCAGGTTTATGTGGTTTTTAACTCCACATTAAGGTTATTGTATGTTATGCTAAGCACATGCTATTGCGAGACATCATATCTGTCATGTTTACTGTAGAACAGTAGAAAAAAAAGAACATTCTTCCCTGATTTACAGGATATTGAATATACCTGAAATTTAATCAAGAACACATTTGTAATGAGGCTGAAAATGGCCTGTCAAATGCTGGCTGATGATTTCTTAATTAAAAACAACAATAAATCTTCTATATGAGAGGTAGGAATATTTTATTATGGTGTCAGTATTGGATTACATAGAATACATAAGGAAAAACAAAAGGAAGCAAGCTGAAAAAAACACCCAAGCCAAAAAAAATGCCCATCTTAATTGTATTTTTTAAAGCATTCATTAATACCAATGTAAAAGTGATAAACTGGGCATGACCAGTACCGTGGAGTGACTATTCAATAAACAGCTGAAGAAACATCGCTATTCATGGGCTGATGTTTATTGCTAGAGCTCAGCTTTTGTTTTTCATACCTTGCTTCAGCAATATGCAACCCCAGTGGAAGCTTTCCTTTCACAACTATTCACCTTGAATTAACCCAAAGACTGAAAAGTGAAGTCGAAACTAAATGATTTGAGCAAGAAAAACAGACTTAAGTGCCTTTTCTTGGAATGTTCTGAGATGGAAGAGACCCAAAAGGATCACTGAGTCCAGCTCTTAAGTGAATGATCCATATGGGGACCAAACCCACAAACCTTGGTGTTATTAGCATCATGATCTAACCAACTGAGCTAAGCTCAAGGTCATCTTGCACTGGTCCTTAACGTGCTGTCAATGGAACTGATCACAAATATTTATGCTGTGTTTTAATCCCAGTAGGCAACTAAGCCCCATAGCCCTGCTCACTCCTCTCAGTGGGATGGGTAAGAGAATTGGATGGGTAAGAGTGTGAAAACCTGTGCGTTGATATGAAGACAGTTTAATAGGTAAAGCAAAAGCTGTACGTGCAAGCAAAGCAAAATACGGTTTTTTAGGACTTGTTCACCACTTCTCATCAACAGGCCAGCATTAAGCCATCCCCAGGAATGTAGGGCTCCACCACTCGTAGCAGTGACTTGGGAAGACAAAGCATAGAGTGATAGAATATCCTGAGCTGGAAAGCATCCACAAGGATCTTCAAAGTTCAACTTCTGGCCCTGCTGTCACTCAAAACATTCTTGCTTCCTTCTTTTTCCTCCAGATTTTATTGCTGAGCACAATGTCCTATGTCATCAAATCTCCTTTTTTTAAGTTAGGGTCAGCTGTTCCAGCTATTTCCCCTTCCACCTTCTTCTGCACCTGCAGCATCACCACTGGCAAGGTGGTCTGAGAAGTAGAAACGGCCTTGATGCTTTGTAAGCACAGTCTAGCAATAGCTAAAACACTGGTGTGTTGTCAATACTGTTTTAATCACAAAACCTAAAGACAGCACCACAGAAATTAACTCTATCGAGGCAAAACCAGTACAATTAAATAGCTCTTATCTTTGCACCAAATGGATCACAGTTCTACTTGTTTATCTTTCCCACAGATGTCTGCCCAAAGCATACATGTTTTCCCAAAGGAAAAAATGCCTGGTTTTGACTATGCTTCCCATACAAATATAATCTGAGGCCCACTGGGTCTGTTCTGTTCACAAGCAAAACCACAATATACAGATAAGATTTGTCATACACAGCCGATTCAAATTTACAACTACCATGTAACTCCCAAAGGCATGGGCTGTAAGTGTCAAAACAAGGCTCTGAGCCCTCTGTTTCCTCAGACATAATCTTATACTATTTACAGGGNTCTGGCTACAAGTGATAGAACAAGAGGACACAGTCTTAAACTGCGTCAGGGGAGATTTAGACTGGACATTAGAAGGAACTTTTTCACAGAGAGGGTGATCTCACAGTGGAATGGGCTGCCCAAGGAGGTGGTGGAGTCACCGTCCCTAGAGGTTTTTAAGAAAAGGTTGGATGATGTACTTGGTGGCATGACCTAGATATTAGGGTAGTGTGTTATAGGTAGGATGGTGTGTTGGTAGCAGGATGGCAACAGGTTAGGTAATTAGGTAATAGGTTAGGTAACAGGTTTGGCTAGGTTAGGTAATAGGTGATAGGTTGGACTCGATGATCTCTAAGGTCTTTTCCAACCTTACTGATTCTGTGATTCTGTGATTCTGTGAACATAGCCTGCAGGACCCAGGAACTCTTAAGATGCCTCCAAATACCCCACAGAAACAAGATGGGGGGAACACACGCATCCTTACCTCTGTATCCTGGTTTCTGTCAGAATGGTTAACACTGACATTGTTCATATGAAATCTACGATACACAACAACCAGCTCTCCAAGTGAGGTGATGAGGAGACTGGCATTCCAGGACATGTCACAGTCCTCATCTCCTGCAGAGCCTTCTCATTGCTGCTTCTGCTTTGAAGATAGAGACTACCTTAGGCAAAACCAGATTGAGGGTAACATTGACTCCCATTTTCAATTGACTGTCCTGAGTTTGCATTCAGATCACTGCATCCAGTTATGGGCTCCCTGTTGCAGGAGAGAGGAAACAAAAACTAGAGCAAGTTTAGCAGAGTGTTACGAAGACAACTAGATGACTGGAGGACATGCTGTATGAGGAAAGATGGATGTAGCTGGGTTTCTTTGTGAGAGAAGAGATGGTGGAAAGGAATTTAGTTTCTGTCTGTGACAACTGAAAGTGGATTTATAGAAAAGATGGATCCCATCTCTGAGGTGCACAGCAAAACCAAAAAAAATCAATGAACAAGTCTCAGCAAAAGTAAATCTGACTGGATATAAGGAAAATAATCCTTGCTGTGAGAGTGGTTAAGCACTGGAATACGGCACCAGAGAGACTATGGATTCTCCACAATTCAACCGGAGAATTAAGGACTGAGTAAATGGTTGATGAGAGTGCGGAAAACTGGCTGCGTTCCAAGAGTACCAATCTGCAGTAACAAGTCCAGCTGACAAACACTTAAGAGTGACACCCCTCCGGAATTGATACTAGGACAATATAATTTATTATGATTGTTGGCAACCAGGGTAATGGCATAGAGCTCACTACTGGCAAAGCTGCAGATGACACCAAACCAGGGGCAGCAGGTATAATGCTGGACAGCATAACTGCTATTCAGAGGGATCTAGAGAGGCTGTAAAAATGGACTGACAGGACCATGAAGTTCTGGACAAGCAAATACAAAGCGCCCCACTGGAGGTGGAGTAACCCCACGCAACAGAGCAGGGCAGGCCAGGAACAGACTGACTGGCAAGCAGCTTTGCACTAAAGGACTAAGACATCCCGGTCAACAAGAACTGTACACAACTCAGCCCTGTGCTCTTGTAGTAAAGGCAGCCTACCACATGCTGGGATATTTTAGCAAGAGTAATCAGCAGGTTGAGGGAAGGAATTATTCCATTCTGCCTGGCACTTCTGAGACTGCATGTAGAGTGTTGTATTCCCCAGTGCAAGAGCTGTCAACATATGGGAGAAATGTCACTAGCCAAGTAGTTTCCTTTGAGTTTTTTTAGCTTCTGGTGGCCAAACCTTTCAAAAGTACCACAGGCATCCAGGAGTGTCACCTTGACTGAATTTCAACTGAATATAACCCTTTAAAGTGCTTAAGAGCTTCTAAAGCTATTGTATTTTAGAAGACAACTAAATAGCTCTGCAAGAAAAGACGAAACAGGTTGCAAAGTTGGCAAAGGAAACCAAACTGAAATTATGTTAAATCAAGTCCTTGACCACATGTTTTTTTAATAGTGCTGAAAAATATTTTGTACTCTCTTCAGCTAGTGTCCTTAGCTCGTCAAAGCAAGGAGATCCTCTTGTTCACCAGAAATAATTCTCCTTTTGCCTTGGCCCCTGCACTGGTAATTAAAAAGACTGAGACAAGTGAAAAAGAAAAAAAAAATTGTTCATCATAGAAGAAGATTTGAAGGTAAGACCGGGAGGAGTGATGGGCTGAAAAGATCTGTAAAATCATTTCAGATGCTTCCTGGTGTAGGTGCCACTTCATAAAACCCAGATGGCTGCACTAAATGGCAAACTGAGATGGTTCTTTTTCTTTCTTATATTGGTTTCTTTTACATGCAGTAACTACTTAACTACATTAAATATGCAGTTCTGAAAAGAAAGTCCAACATATAATTTCTAGAGCCATGCGTTCCTTCTAAATTACGGGTACAAGGAGACTTCATAAATATCTGGGGATGTCACTCCTCTGCTATGCAACAATAGCAGATTTGTTTAAAGCACCTAATGCCATTAAGGTGCTCGGGAGAGACAAAGATATACAAGTGCAATAAAACTCAAAGGTTGTCAAGGCTTAATAAAGTTTATGATGAAATAATAATAAATTAAATGCAGTGGAGGGAGTCCAAAACAATGAGGGATTAAAAAAAAAAAAAGAAGCTGTAAATAAGCATTTAGTCATATCACACATATAAAGGAGAATGCTACTGCATGGTCCACTGGTCCTTTTTAATCTTCCTTTTCAGAAGTCCGGTATGACTTGGTGGTTTTTCTCCCATGAGCATCTCAAGCACACAAATGGGAACAAAAGCCTCCATGCATTTTTTTCTAACATCATTTATGATGTTGTTATCTCCTCTGTAGATTCCCACCTCAGAAGGCCAGCATAAAGCTGTTGTGCCATTTCAGTACCTCTGAACCCTGCACTTGGTGCTCTCTGATCAGAGTTCTGCTTGGAAGTGGTTGAAAGCCAGGATTGTTGCTCTGAGCAGCGTAGCAAGGACATTGTTGTGTTTGGGTAAGAAAAGCTGAATTTACAGATTTTCTAGGGGATACAAATCCCCACATCCAGTTAAAAATAACAAAAAGTTTGCAGACACAAAAACCACTCATAGCTGGGAGTGCAGATGTGACATTGGAACATCCTGAAGCTGCAAACTGTAACTTAGCTGGAACAGAGGCTCAAATCACCACTTTCCATTTTAGTGCAAGTCCCACAACTGACTCTTGAAGACAGATTTTCTGACTTCTGCACCTCTATGAGTCAGGCAGGGTGACAGGTCAAAGTGCTAAAAAAAAGTTGTCAAGGGACATATAAGGAACATAAAAGTGAGAGGCTACACAGAAATGCCCAACCAGCTGCATAATCCTATATGCAAATCTCCCAGATGCAAAACCTTGCTCAGTGATAACCGTAGTCAAGTCAACTAGGAGAGAAACTTTGCTTGCATTCAATGTTTTTGCACCCATCTCTTCAAGTGACTCAATAGTAGCCACCATAACTGCACAAGAATTCCAATATGATGACATAGGACTGGATAGAAGGATGAAATAAGGGCAGAGACTGAGAAGGAGCAGAAAAGGGTTTTTTTTGTGTCAAAGACTTTTTCCATAGGTTCTATAGACCATTGATTCCATGAAATAGATACCTTTCAAAAAGCTAGCTGATAGAATGCTTCAAGAAGGTGTCAACAACGCAGCATCTCCTCTGAGCATTAAGAGAGAAAAACTTAACATGAGGCAGCAGTGTGCCCAGGTGGCCAGAAAAGCTAATGGTATCCTGGCCNGTGATAGGTTGGACTCGATGATCTCTAAGGTCTTTTCCAACCTTACTGATTCTGTGATTCTGTGATTCTGTGAAAGTCTGAGTGAAACTTCAGTCAGCATGAACTACCTATCACAAATAAAGGTGGTGCAGTTGCAGAAGGGAAGATGGGGAAATCTGTGGACAGAGCCAGGCACCATTTCTTCCAGTGCCTAGAGACAGTCATATCTGATTAGCTATCATGTGAACTGGTAGCAACTTGGGAGGTGATAAAAAGCTGTTTTCCTACAGGATCAGGATGCTGCTGTTTTCCTTACTGCTCTGTCTTCCTCTGACATTCCTTTTGGGTATGTGTGGACTCCATGCTAGCAAATAGTGAATCTCAGCCTTACAGTATTACAGTATCACAGTATAGATAAGGCTGGGAAGGACCTTGAAGATCATCTAGTCCAACCTATAATCCAACTAACCTATCATCTACATCTAGATCATATCACTCAGCACCTCGTCCAGCCTCCCCTTGAACACCTCCAGGGTTGGCGACTCAACCATCTCTGCAGGCAACCCATTCCACATCCGAATCGCTCTTTCAGTAAAAAACCTTTTCCTAATATCAAGTCTAAGCCTTTAAAGGGAGTAAAGAAAAAAATTGCCTTGTCCCAGCTTTTGGACAGGAATTTTTAGCCCAGGGAGCCCTGGCTGCATTCCTAGGTCTGCCAGTAGCTCCAGCAGGACAGGAGAGTATCCATAGGCAGGTGAAGTCCAGCACCATTTGGCCTCTACCAGGGGTCCTGCTGATGTGATCTGTATGATTGAGTGGAAGGGAAGACCACCCTGCCATGGAATGGATGTTGCACCATGTTGAGCAGCAGCACATATCCCACTGAGATGTTCTGTGTGGAGCTGATGCAATCCTCCAGCTTCCCTAAGAAAGTCTTCTTCCATGTTTACACTGCCACTGCAAAGAGGAGAGATGAAGTCCTGACACCGACATCAAGAAGAACAACAGATCCGACAGAAAGGAAAGTGACAAGCCTGCACCCTTTCATCCTACTCTCACTTGCTCCCACACAAACTTTAACATTTGCTTTTTATCAGCCCTCCTGTCATTGCCCCACTTCCTGGGGTGGGTGATGCAGTGGGGCTGTAATCCCCCAAAATAATGTACATGTTGGAAATGCAGAAACATCCTATATGTCTGACTACCCTTGTTTCCCACTATGATTCTTGAGACTATCATAGCTTGACATTATTTTAACAGTGTTTTGGAAATAGAGGATGAGGTACATTTAATTATACATTATATTTGTAGGTTATCAGGCTGACATTTCTTAATAAACAAACACTTGGTGATAAACAAAATTTTTGAGTTGAGCTGACAAAGTGATAGCCAACAGGAGCAGAGCAAGGCAAATGATGCTGGGACTTTGGCAAACATGGCAAAACCACCCAGCCACCAGCCTGGCCCTGGGGCAAGGACCAACAGTCAATTTGTACTTTTAAGTTTAACTCTCCAGCATTTGTCTGCCAAAGTGCTGTAAAGAAGCTGTTTTTCCGGAAACTTTATCTTGACAGGTAGATAGGAGACAATAGGTCAGTTTCTTTATCTTTTTCATAGCCTCCTGTGAGAGGTCACCATATTCACCTACTCCTTGTTGAGCATCCAAATATTCTCACTGGTATTTCTTTTCTGGTAAAGACTGGGCAAGGACTATCATCTGAACCATCCACACTGATCAAAAGATTCTTAAAGATTAGGATAGAGAAGAAAAAGCTCTCTCTGTGGTGATATTTCACCTTTATATGATTGCCAATCTCAGAAAAATACCACACGATTTTTTTCCCCATCAGCTCTGAATTTACCCAGATCTCTACACTGCAGTGCTTATCAAAGCAATCTTTCCTTTCACATAAAACCTGCATTGTATCCAGAGCACAAACTGAAACTTTCCCATAACTCTTAAGAATTTTCAGCACATTCCTGGTGCTTTTTGCAGCCCTTGTCAGACTTTTTGTCTCTGGCGGTCAAACATTGGCTGTAAAACTCCAGCCTTTTCCATAGGTGTCCTTTATCTCCACTGATAGTCAAAGCTCCAGCTACAAACAACTTTAGACTCTCAAGAAACACAGCTAGGCTTTGCAGTCTTTGGAAGTTGCTTTAATTCTCAGTACACACCTTCACAGAACACGCTTAGTAACTGCTTTTTTAGGCTTGGAGCTAAGATGTTCTTCTGTGATACATCCCACACTGCCAGTACAGTGATACAATGGAAATTGTTTCCTGTGACCGCAGAAATTGTGAGGACTGTTGAACCATTGCTGGATAAGGAAATTACAGACACAGTGAAGACCCTTTAGGAAGCATTATAATCAGTTTCTTCCCTTTCCTCTCACCGTCTACATGAAAAACTGGTTATTTCATTCCTGAGAAGGAAAAAAAAGAAGAATGTTCTCTATGACAGCTGAACAAGAATAATAATCAGAAAAATTAAAGACAGAGAAGGAGGGGGAGCTTTGTCTATATTGCAAAATAATTTGCTCAGTTTTATGCAAAAAATAAGTACTATATGGTATGATTAAGACTCTTTTAAAATCCTCTCTGGAGGATGCTCTCTAGAGGATCATTTTCCTGTTCATTCCAGACAGGCTAGCTTTCCTATGCCGTTCAGTTTCACTCTGTCAGAGGAAAACAGTCCTGCATGACTCTTCCCTTTCTAAACTTCTGATGAACAGCCAGCTGACGGGTCACTGAGTCTTTTTAAGAAGCCAGAGGAGGAGAAATCCAGTTCCAACTCTTTGCATCATCTTAACCTGTGTTATTCATAAGGGATCAGACTGGCCCTCAGCTGGTTACTCACAAGTCCTACTGCAGCAACAAAGGCCTTTAAAATCTAAGTGAGATTTCCATAACCAGGCACCAGAAGGTGATTCTGGCTTGGACAGGCTGGGTAGTTTCAAAAGATACAGACATAGTCAGTGCAAAAGCCTCTATAAGCACATGCACCCACTGCTGGGTGACCATGGCAGCTTCTCTCTGTCACCTTTCTTATAGACATAAGGTGCCCAATGCTCAACCCTTTCACACAAAATTTGGATCAAGGTTTCCCATGGATGAATCATTCTGGAGCAACCTTTTTCTCCAGTTTTCCCACTGCTCAGCCTTATAGTTGTGATAAAGATGATAGCATGAAAAAAGTACAAATATAGTAACAGTTGAAAAAGGTGTTCCAATGACAGCCCCACTTTCAGGGGAGAGGAAATAAGTTAAGACTTAGGTATGTCTCACACTTACCTTGTAATTTGCCAGCATAGGAGGCCTATTTGTAGTACAGCTGTGACAATATTTAAATATAGCAATTTTAAATCTGAATTATAGATGATGTTTTGTACTTTAACAGATCTCAGTGGCTAAATATTTATCTTTTCCTCTTTCAGGTGTCTCCTTTTGTTGGCAGATTGCCAGTTCTCTCTGCAGTGCTTCTCTCCTTTGGAAATACGGCATTGAATAAGGATCTCTCTGCTTCAGAGCCTGGCTCCTTTTTCCCTTGGCTCCTGTGGTGAAAGTAATTAACAGCAATTGATTGCTATAGAAATATTAATATTTATTATTGGTACAGTAGTAATACCCTGAAGCTTCAGCAGATGTGATGAATATGTGAGAGAGCAATAACTTTGGAAGTGGCAGCTGAAGATTGTTACTTCAACCAGGTCAATAACCCTGCCATCATGTAGATGGACTCTGAAAAAAATCAAGTCAGGAACCTCCCAGAGAAAGAAACCTGCTAAGCACAGTTGCAATCATTTGCATGCAACACAAATGCAATCATTTTAAGCCCTGTTTCTCTTGAAAGGATTTCTGAGAACTGATATCTATGAATCGGTCTTTCAAGAAGCTGATGAATATGGATTGAAAGAGAAAAAAGTCCTCCATTTAAATTTCCTTACCATAAGTTAGCTTACCTTCTGCAATTGTACCATACGCTTCATTCTGCTGAAAGTTAACTGCAATCATCAGAAAAATTTGTCGTGACGTAAGCACAGCAAAGAGGCATTTTTATCTTAGTGTATCTGGTCTACAAAACCACACTAAAACATTAGCCTCTAGTATTTCCTGTTCAGTGTATCTTACCCACAGAAGTCTACTCTACTATCTTCCTTTTGAGGAAGAATATAACACTGAGATTTGTGGAAGCAGATAGCGCCCATTCTGCCTTGCTACTACTGCTGACTGCAGTATCATTGATTTTGGCCAAGAGTAATGCGATTTTAAATGTCCCCACTCCAACATGTTAGTTTTACCAGAAAGAGATCCAGCATGAAAATCATATAATTTTGCTTTTTTGAAACAGTTGACCGCTGCGCCTTTCTGGTGGTGGCACTGGGCAGGGAATGTGGCCCTGCACTCCCATGATGGCCAGGGCAGGTGTCAGGCTGGTGCTGAGGGGCCGGACGGCCTTTACATATGTATGAGTCACTACTTCACGAAATTTAACTTTTGTGGCATCTTTCTGGAACCGATACCCCGTAATTTTAAAGAGATTAATGTAATTATCACAATAGAAAGGCCACCAAAAAAATTCACACATTAAAAAAATAATAAAAGAAGAACATTTGGGGTGTGTCTAGGTTTTCAAATGACAATACTGTGAACCCTCGGGGTTCATGGGTCCATGGGTCCAAGTTGGTGCCATGAAGTTCATGATTTGAAAAGATAGAGAACTAATGAATATGCAATTAAGCCCCGCCCATTGCCCCCCAGCAGAGCCGAACAGGACGGAGCCTCCCATCACTCTTTATTTCCTGCTATGTCTATGGTGGGGCTTATCTACGTTGTTGGTTGCTCATTGGTGGTGTCTGTGTGTTTAAACTCACATTCACTTGCAGAACCACCTGTGTGTGCTGGGAGCCATGGGAGGTGACCCCTGGCATCCTGGCCTGCATCAGGAACAGTGTGGTCAGTCGGTCCAGGGAGGTTGTCCTTCCCCTGTACACAGCGCTGGTCAGACCTCATCTTGAGTACTGTGTGCAGTTCTGGGCTCCCCAGTTTAAGAGGGATGTTGAGCTGCTTGAGAGGATCCAGAGAAGGGCAACGAGGATGGTGAAGGGACTGGAGGGCAGGCCCTATGAGGAGCGACTACAGGAACTGGGACTGTTCAGTCTGGAAAAGAGGAGGCTCAGAGGGGACCTCATTGCTGTTTACAACTACCTGCGGGGAGGTTGCAGCCAGATGGGTGTGGACCTCTTCTTCCAGGCTGACGACACCAGAACGAGAGGGCACGGCCTCAAGCTACGCCAGGGGAGGTTCAATCTTAACGTTAGGAAGCGGTTTTTCACAGAGAGAGTAATTGCATATTGGAATGGGCTGCCCAGGGAGGTGGTGGAGTCGCCATCCCTGGAGGTGTTTAAGAGAAGACTGGACGAGGAGCTTAGTGACATGGTCTAGCTGGGGGGTGTAGGGCTGGATGACCCTGGGCCCCTGCCGGCTTGAAGTTGCCTGCTAGACTGTGAGGCATCTAGGTTGGTGTTACACTCTGGGATGTGCTCTTGGTCTCTGTACGGGTGTTAGATGGTGAGTTGGACTAGATGATCCTTGTGGGTCCCTTCCAACTCATAATATTCTGTGATTCTGTGATTCTGTGAGATGCAGTGCCAAAAAGTGTTTCAACCTGGGGTATGTGGTGCTTGACAGGGCTTGGCACTGACATCTGGGGAAAGCTTTGCAGTGTCACCGGTGAAGGCAAGCACTTGCTTGTGACAGTGCCTACAAAAAACATTTCCACTCTCCTTAGTTCAGCTGTGTGTTGTGTACCAGCACCCCAAACTTGGCTTTGTGTGCCCTCCCATAGGACATTCCAGCTGGCGCTCAACAGGTCTCACAGCAAGTGCATGCACAGCCACGTAAGGGCTATGTGAGGGCTACAGCAACCTTTACCATGCATTTGCAAACAGTGTTGGTTGCCCCCCCAGCATTGCTGACAGCTCTGACCTCCCTTTTCCCATAACAGCACTTATTTTCCTTGAAGTGCACACAGTTAGCAGCTTCACCGCTTACTCCTGTCATGACGTCGAGTGAGGCTGCTGTTCCTCCAGCTTTGAAAAGGAGGTCAGAATGTCAGAGGTTTCCCCTTCGGACCAACCCCCGGAACAGGAGCAGACTAGCTAGCCCAGCAGTGGGATAGGATCAAAGCTTTCAGGATGGATGCCATGTTTACGCTGGGAACCTTCATGTCCACACTGCTTTTCACACACAGGAGCACACATGTGTGCTGCTGCCTCCACATTAGACTCCCGGCTCACAGTCACGTGTCTCCTGCATCCAGCAAGCCCAGACTCCAAGAGGGTGCCGGAGATCTCCTCCATTCTTATACAGGACAAAGGGACTGTCGGCACCACTGCATCCTCTGGGGTAAAGACTAAGTTCGGCTTGGCTTTGTCAGCACCACCAAGTAAGGCAAACTCGCAGTGGAGTGCGATCCCCTCTTCATGTCCAGCTGGCACTGGTGACTGCTGAGGCCCTCCTCTGTGGCATCTCTGCCCCAACCTGGCCCCAATGCAGCCACGAGAACCTCTGCTGCAGCCGTCCTTCCTGACCAAGACCCAGACACAGCCCCAGCCCCTGTTGGGTTTTCCGCAGTACTGACATGCATCCAAGAATGCTGAAGGGTTTGTGGCTCGGCCGTGGTGTAGAAGTGGGTGCTAGGAGTCTCCTGCTGGTGGGCTGAGACATTGGTGAGCAAGCAGTAATCTCCCAGAGCCTGTAGACATGTAGCGAGCACTCCAGCAAGCAGTGTGGCGCCAACACACCAAGCACATCGAGGCTGAGGGGGGCAGTGTGACAGGCAGGGTTCATTTGTATATTCATGAAATCATTCACATATTCATGAGTTATCTTTCTTTGTGCCGTTATCTGTGCATGCACGGACTCCGCTTTTTTGTTGAAAAATGAATGGCAAAGAATTGAACCCACAAAGATGCAAACCAGGAATAACTGGGAAGTTACTGTATAACAATTTGAAGAACATGGGACATTTTTTCACAGCAATTCTTCTGCCTCATGCCTTTGTCCTTTATTGTCTTTATTGTCCTTTATTGTCTTTAAATTACTTTAAAGAAAAATTTAACTCACTATGATGCATTAGTGTATTCACAGATTAAGAGGATCTACACGTCATGTATGTGTCTGAGTGAGTTTTTAAGAGCTTTATCTCTTTACTGATGAGTCAAGATCATGGGATGGAATAATAATGCACTTTAAATGTATGAAGAGATTTTATGAAAATGACAAGGGTCAATCATTCTAATTAGTCAAGAAAGAGAGAATAAGATGTAAAAAGATTAAAGGAACATTGTCAAATTACATTTTAGAAGCAATATAAATATATAGTAAAATGGTAAAAAGTCCATACCCTGACAACTTACACTTTCAATACCATGTCCTGGTTTTGAGATTATTCAAAATTCTCCTGAGAATAAAATTTCCACTTTATTTTGATTTTTGAAAATATGAGAACTGGTTTCTGTACACAGAAGTCTTGAAAGCAATTATATGTTGAACAGTTTATTTGGTGTTGCACAAACAAACTAGAGTAAAATACAGTCATACCTCCAAATTTGTGAGGAACAGGTCTCCCAGGGGACTCACGAACTGTCTAACTAGTGAACAGCTGTGGATCATTAAGATGCATTCTGGCCACACCCACCACGTCACCCTCTGCCACTCCAGAGCACAAATGCCACTAGGGAGAATTTTTCACTCCTCCCCGTGGGCTCTTACAGCACAGGGGAGCAAAGGGAAGCGTTTCTGAGCCCTCTCTGCCTGGGGAGACCCTTGGAGAATCCCTGGGCTTCTCTTCAGCCCCACTACTGCTTCTGCAGCTGCTGCTGGGCTGCTGTCACCGTTCATGCTTACACTACCACCGTGGTGGGGAAGGGGTGTCCCTGGGCTCTGGTTTCCCCCGGTGGGGGTCAGTCCCATGGCTGGGCTTAGAGTAACAGGGAACAGCGTGACTTGTGACAGTGCTGCACTGGGGTCTCAGCAGCCGCCCAGGGCATACCACAGCGTAAGCCTTCCGTGGTAGGGACTGGGCATGGAGACACACAGGAGGGGGACAGGGACTGTGGCATAGCGCCATGGGACTATAAATGCCATGGTGAGCAGGTGGCACTCTGCCAATCACTGAGGCAGATTCACGGGGAAAATTTGTTGTGATCCAGTGATGTCAAAATGGAGAAGTTACTATGCACCGAGGCATGACTGTAACTTCTTCAAATTCGCTAATTATAGTCAAATGTTCATTTTTATTCCATTAAAACATACAATTTTTTTTAATGTGATATTTTTCAAATACACCAAGAGAAATACATGTGTACAATTTTTGTTGTGTTGTACTTGCTATGCTACTGCCTGTGTCCCAGTGATACAATTTAGAACATATATTCAAAAAGAAATATTGGTTCTGGGAATCTCCTTTTGTAACCTCCAATTTGAGACAACTGAAAAAGCCCAGTTTTCAAAGTTGCACTACTGTGTTTTTTCTGAGACTGAGGTTTCATCCCAATGTCTCAGAAAATGAAGATTCTTAAAACAGTTGTTTTGAAAATTCATGGTATGTATTTTTAAAATTTAAGCTTTCCAGAAGTAATGTCAAGGAATTAATAAGAAATATTTGGGTTTTTTTGGTATTTTCCTTCAAACGTGTAATTCAGACCCAGTAATTCTTCTGAGGAATGATGGAGTAACTGTGGTATGCTAATACAATTGTAAATATCTTCTTTCTTTTTCCTGTGCAGATACAAATCCAGTTTTAAAATTCTGTTATATAAGTGTATTAGTTAGTTTGCCCTAAAAAACATCTCTGACAGTCTTAAATGTCTCAGTTCAAAATACTTTTCAGTGACATATAATATTTGGTGGATTATTTCTTTTTTCTCTTGAGTTTTTCTTTCTTTTTTTTTTCTTTAAAAATAATTAATGCCGCAGAAACATTACAGATGTTTAGTTAAATGCTAAGATAAATTTTAATTTTTTGCAGGAACAATATTTACTGTTTCCTAACCAGCCAAAGTGTTTCTGTAGAATAAATCTGCTATGGGATGTTGTTAAATAGCATTGAGAACTGTTTTCCATTCCAGGCACTGCTGTTAAAATAAAAAACTTATTGACAAATATGAAGAAGTGCAAATGAATGCAGTAGAAAGCAGATATGCTTAGATAATAGGAGAGCTAGAGATGAGAGCAATGAGAGCTGAGGGTCACGTTAGGTAACTGAATGACTAAAAGAGCTGCCTTACAGAGAAAGATAAAGGAAGCTAGGCACAACTAGATTGTCTAAACAAAAATTTATGGTCAATTGAATAATAGACTCTACATATTCATTATAAAAGACAAATAATAAAGAAAGACGGATACTGTTTAGGGTGACATTACCAGTCATGACTTGACTATTACTGTAACCTGAAGATCTCAACAATCCAAGAGGTTAGCAAGGGTAACTTCATGATAGTCTTCAGGTTGTCCAAAAATTCCAAGGCAGGTGAAGGAAGTCTGATTGCCTGAGGCTAGACTGGGCAATAGTTCAACCTGCGGAGTACATAGTTTATCATTTCTTGAAATTCGTATCGGGAAATTCTAGGAAATGTTTTAGGTGGCAAAGCCAAGATGCAAACAAAGAAATGTGCTTTAGAGTTAAAATTACTGACCTTGTTCCACTAAAGCTCTGCAGAAAACTTTCAAGAACGGACCTTTCTTGCCTCTCAGCTTCTAACACTTGTACAAATAGTATCAAGGCTTTGAAAGTAAGATGAACTTTTGGAGGTAAGATGAACTAGATGAGGTAATAGATTTTTTTCATCTATGTTTTTCATGAGTTCACAAACAAATATTCATGCCTGGGAGCATTAATCACTATTTGGTAGAGGTCTAAATCAAAGAAGGGAAATAATGTTTTGTGAATTCTCAGCACACAATGTTTTAATGCTTATAAGTATGTAATTTCCAAACCAAATCTCTTCAAACAAGGCAATGCATCATTCAGGAGTACATTCATTTTCAAGGGTGATGTTTCAAAACAAAGTTGTTTTGAGTTACTGGGGATGAAAAGCATCTGAAAAATACGTTAAGTGGTGAAAATCACTTTTTCCATCCTCTAGATTGGATAACTTTGAAAAAAATACAAACAGCTGGATTGATTTTTATGAAAGTTTCTAAATCCAATTGAGTCTTGGACTGAGATTGAGCATGAAAAAATTGATGCCCAAAGGTAGTATGTTTTTTAAAAAGTTATAAATGGCTGTGATTTAGAATTGAAATTTGTCTTGGTTTGAGACAGTGGAGGGGCTACTTATCAACACTGGACAAGAGAATTGTCGAGATGTAACAAGATTTGTTAAAAATATAAATGAAAATATATGTATATGAATATAATACCAGCAACAGGAGATAAAAGAATCCCAAAACCCTGCACCCCCATGGCCCTAAAAAACCCCAAAACCACACGCCCGAGACCCAAACACACACTAGCAACCCACACCCAAAACCCCCCAAAAGGTAAACTTATGACTAAAGATTCAGCAGCAGGACAGTTGGACTAGGGAAGTTATCCTTCCCCTGTACTTGGCGCTGGTCAGACCACATCTGTCAATCACAGAATCAACATGCAGCACTTCCCTGGAGCAGCAGCTGAAGACAAAAAAGGGACAGGATGTCCAAAAGCAGCAATTTTTAAAAGCCCCTCTACCCCCTCCCACAAGTGTTACCTCTCTGCCCAATGGAAACTGTCTCCAAACCATCAATCTTGTCTGTCCTCCATTTACCAGTGGAAGAGAACGGGGCCCACAATATTCAAACACCACTACAAGGTGGCTGCCTGTCACGTGGCTGACAGTCCACAGGGCCGGTATGTGGCTCAGGGCCACCCTTTGCCTGCAAGGGCACCTGGCACCTGCTGCTACCGCCTGCCCTCAGTGGCAGTGGTGGCAGTGGATGATGGGGGCCAATGCAGCACCAGGCCGCCCAGCATTCTCCGATGAAAAAACAGCTGCCCTCCCTTCCTGAACTCACTCTGGGAAAATGGAAAAAACAAAAGGGAAGGAGAAAAGGAATAAGAAGGAGTGATTGCTGGGGAAATGAAACACAAATAATAATGGACCAGAACAGTCTCTGTTCAATTCCTCTATTTCCCCATGGGAGGATAAGATCTCTGTGGTCAGTGCTGTCCATTTGAACACAGTAGTGAAAAACACAAGGCATGGAAAGTATCACAGTGTTGATAAGGTTGGAAAAGATCTTGAAGATCATCAAGTCCAACCTATAATCAACTAAAACCTAACAACTGTAACATTTATATTATGGCCCTCAACACCTCATCCAGTCTACCCTTAAACACCTCCGGGGACGGCAATTCAGCCACCTCCACGGGCAATGCCTTCCAATGCCAAATCACTCTTTCAGTGAAAAACTTTTTCCTAATGTAAAGTCTAAATCTCCTTTGTTGGAGCTTAAGACCATGACCTCTTGTTCTATCTCAAATGGCCAGAGAGAAAAGACTGACTCCTGCCTGTCTACAACCTCCTTTTAAGTAGTTATACACAGCGATAAGGTCACCCCTGAGCCTCCTCTTTTCCTGACTAAACAGACCCGTCTCCCTAAGCCACTCCTCATAGGGCTTATCTTCCAGCCCCTTAATCATCCTTGTTGGCCTTCTCTGAACTTGTTCCAGCACCTCAACATCTTTCTTAAAGTGAGGAGTCCAGAACTGGACACAATACTCAAGATGCGGCCTAACCAGTGCCGAGTACAGGGGAAGGATAACATCCCTTGCCCTGCTGGCCACACCATTCTTGATGCAGGCCAGGATGCCATTGGCCTTCTTAGCTGCCTGGGCACACTGCTGGCTCATGTTGAGTTTACTGCCCACTAATACTCCCAAGTCCCTTTCAACCTGCTCACTCTCTAAACACTCCATCCCCAGCCTATAGCTCTGCTGGGAGTTGTTATAACCAAAGTGCAAGTGGTATACGAGAAGTCAAAAAGAAGGTGAAAATAGAGCAAAGGTAGAGGAAGTGGCCAAAATAGGGAGTTTAAAGTAGAAATGATCAAGGAGAGTAATACTGGAGATACTGCCAGAATTCCTAGAAGAGTTCTGTGAATTTCTGGAATTTCTAGAATTCCTGTGGAATGAGTCTCTCAGTTGCATTTCAGTGAGAGCTCCACTTAAAACCATTTTTAGAAATCTGCAGAAGAAGGGCTAGGTAAGAAGTAGGTATTCTGGAGGCTGGGTGGAGAAAGAGGCAGCCTGTAATTGTCCCAAAGGAGCTCCAGTTGGTATTTGTCAGCAAGGACACTACTCCAAACCCAAGATTCTGGAAGTACCAGCTGCTACAGAGGCTCCTGAAGCTCCAAGTTTGCTGAGTGTGCTTCAGTGTCAATGACCTCAGCTTAAACTGTCTGTGAGGGATGAGGTTATTGAAATTCAGCAGCTTTCCTTAAATTTGTTAGCAAACTGAAGTCTCCTCCAGAGATCCTGCATCAACATACTCTTTAAAGATCACTTCTGAAATTTCTGTAGTTCTCAAAACATTACAATGGTTGTCCTCTTGATTGCTGACCCTGCTCTGCAAGAGCTCTTCCTAAAGCATTTCAGGCAGCAGTTTTTGAAGGAAACTTTCTCTTGCCCTTTCAGCATAGATCTGAAGCCTTATCAGTTTTCTGGTGCTACTCTTTCCACTCCTCTCAGATGCAAATACAGACAGGCAACCACAGGAAAAATGAACCTTTCATCTCTCTCCAGCTACAGATGTTGTCTCTCCTTTCCATGATCTTATTTTAAATTAGTCATCCTTCCTCCCTATCCAAGAACAAAAAAAGTTCAGTGACTCGTTTCACCCTCTCTGAACTTGCTGCCATCTAGAAACAAATGTCAAGTTGATACTTTATGTGGGAGACAAGAGACAGCCATTGGCCTCTACTATTCAAAGAACCTTAGTACAACACTCAACATTTTTGCAATATTTTACATATTATATAAAAAGGTATAAATGATATCAAACTTCACCTTTATTTTAGCAAATCCTGAGCAGATGATAAAACCTATATATGGCAGGCATGTTAAAAATATGGACTGTAAAACTTAAGAAAGTGCTTTGATCTACAATTTCCTTCTTGGGAACTCATTTTGATGTTAGTTTTAGGGTCATCTTACATCACATCACAGGTAAGAAGCTCCATTTAACCCTAAGGGTACCTCAAGGAATGAGTGTCACATAATAAAGCCCACCAGCAAACCTTTGGTACAATGTGAAGATGGCTAAAGGCAGGACTTTTGACGGTATTGATGCAAAAATTCAGCTATTTCAAAAAATGTCCCTTAAGACTGTTTTCCAAAGACAAATATCTCTGACAAATGTGTGCACACAAATATTTTGATCTGGGAAATGTTGGTTCTATAGAAAAACAAAGCTCCTTAAAGCAAAATATATCCATAAATCTCTACCTATTCCTATGTCTAAACAGAAACACATTTTGGTTCTGCCATCCATCAATAACCATAGAAGTGCACTGCGGCACAGAGAGTTTTGTTTCTTGAAGTTTGAATTCTGTACATTAGTTGAGGTTCCTGGGAGAAAATGTATCATTTTAAATGGTATAAGAGACTGTGATGCATTCTACAGGCAAATAGCTATATTATACTGTGGCATTGCTCTGTTTAATGCAGAAGAGATGAACACTTTTTGCACCAAAATATATGGGTTTTAATTTTTCTCAAATACTTAACAACTTACTTCAGGGAGCAAAAATAATTTTCAGCTTGATTCTTTAGAAAACAATAATGTGTCAAGTAAATATATGCTAATGCGCAAGAGTTTTCAGCAATTGGGAGGCCTAGTAAGAAACCTGAGCTGGGACTTACTCTGTATCACAAAAGGGAATGGATAATAGGCACAAAACTTCACAGGACTGTGGTACTCGTTATCTTCCCGCTATGAAAAAACAGTGAGAACTCTCTCTGTAGCATAATTAATTTTTATAAAATGGTTTTGTTATTTTTAAGGACAGTAAAAATATCTAGGCATGCTTTATACTGAAAGATGTCCAAGGGTACATTGGAATTTCATTTTAAGGAAAGCTTTTAGGGATAATTAAATCAACTCTGACATAATTTAGGTGAATGGCCTAGACAGGCAATTAGAAGTGTATCCCAAGCTCAACAGCTCTATGACAAAACGTGCAAAGACAAAGTGGACTTAATTGCTTCTTTTTTTCCACATTAAAAATTGCCAGAGATAAAGACTATAAAACGTTAAATAATTCGTCCAAAATGTCCCCAGATTTGATGGAAACACAGGCACAGTATCTGACATGGACCCTATAAAAAAAATACTCTGTGAAAACTAAGTATGTCTTCTGGGTTGTGATCACAATGGTTCAAGTCTGCCTCGATCAAAGCCAAGATCTGATTCTAGGATGAGACTTGACAGTCTCATATTTAAAAGATTTGAAGACTGAGCAGTTAAAAGTTACAATGGGTATCTACAGCAATGGGATCTACATTTCTCAAAATGAAAACAGAGTCTGTAATGACATCCAGTCACTTTTGGTTTTAGTGAAAGTCAAAATAGCTAATCCTAACCTTTCTCTTCAAATGAGGCATACACTTTTGATCACAAAGCAAGGAGAAAAAAAAGAATGCAAAGCACACGTGTTTTTTTTTTCTTTAAAACTGTCACACGATTTAAAGCTCAATTTTGGTAGATTTTGGCTGAATCCTGTACAAAGTTATGGACTGTTTACTACTGGACATCATTATACATTGTCAGCTCACTTTTGTAAGGTCTACTAAGTCAAATTTATTTTCTAGAGATGTACAAAGGTTCTAGGCATTTCCAATAGTTACCTTAGGATCAGTCAATAAAAGAAAATGCTCTGGAAATGCCGACAGTAATGCACCATATGGCAGCTGTCAGCACAAATGATGGTTTAAGATCTTTCTGCTCTCAACCTGCTTTCCTTCCTCACCCATCCCCAACACTTTCTCAGTGCTTACCAGTGTCTTATCAGTGCTCTGCTACATATTGCATCCGTGGGTATAATCTTGTTTAAAAGAAAGGAACCTCTTACAGAGAGTTTTTAGGTTAAGAGCACAGAGGTTTGTGTGCACGTGTGTTAAATAGATTTGCTACACCTTTAAACTCATTCCACACAAGTAGTAGAGTGGATGGAAGTGAAGGACATAAATGACTGAAAGTAGCTCTGCCATCAAAGGATTCATAATATGAAGAAAACCCCACATATTTGTAACACTGCTCACAAGTAAATTAGCATTTTCCAGTCTTAAACAAAATGTGTCTCTCTACACAGACTAATAGATTTTTATTGAGCTTTCTGATTGTTTTATTTTATCACTACAGGCAAGCAACAAAGCTATGAGAGCTTTGTTTTAATTGTCTATCAGGTACTATTGCAGTCTTTTGGGTCCCTTTGTGCTACGCCGTTTTTAATTAACAGATTATGAACCTGCTCACACCCATGAGGCTCCATTAAATGCAGCTGAATGGTGCATAATGCTTACTGAATTACACCACAAAATTTGTGTGTCTGTAAATATACTGTCTTAAGACTTGTCCAGCTAAAAGTCAATGAAAAGTTTAATGAAGCTTGTCGGCTTGTCTAATGAAGAATACTGCCACTCTGTACAGAGCTGAAAAGCATAGAAAATTTTGTCACCATCTTTTTGTCAAACACGACGAGTACTGAAGACCAAGCTGAAGTATAGACTAGAAATAATTGCTTTTCATTTGATATAGTTATGCTGCTCTCTCAAACAAACAGACAAAACAATGGGTAGTACATGTGGAGAAGGCAAAGCTGAAAGTCTGGCAGTAAAGAGGGATAGAAAGGATAGAAGTTGATTTGCATTTTGGACTAGACAGTTCAGTAAGAGTAAAAATAAAGGAGAGAGGCATCTGGTGATTCCATGAGTTGTAAGTGTGTCATGCTGCTTTCTCCTTCCCCTCTGCAACTGGACAGGGGAGAGAAACTATAATGAAGGATTCATGGGTTGAGACAAGGACCAGGAGAAATCACTTACCTAGTACCACCATGGGCAAGACAGACTTGAAGTGGGGATATAAATTAAATTTATTACTAATAGAATTAGAGCAGGGGAATGAGAAGAAAAACAAATCTTAAAAATACCTTCCCCCACCCTTCCCTCCTTCCAAGTTCTACCTCCTCCCCCTCAGCACTGTAGGGAGATGGGGAATGGGGATTATGGTAAGTTGTTTCTGCAGCTGCTCAGGGAGAGGAGTCCTTCCCCAGCTTCCCATGGGGTCTCTCTCACGGGAGACAGTCCTTCACAAACTTCTCCACTGTGAGTCCATCCCATGGGCAACAGTTCTTCACAAATTGCTGCCACATGGGCCACTTTCATGTGGGGTGCAGTCTCCTTTAGAGTGCACAGGCTGCTCCAGTGTGGCTCCCCCACAGGGTTACAAGTCCTACCAAGAAATCCTGTTCCAGCATGAGCTCCTCTTTCCATGGGTCAGCAGGTCCCTGCCAGAACCCTCGTCCAGCATCAGCCTTCCACAGGGTCACAGCCTCCTTCCAGTATCCATCTGCTGTGGCATGGGCTCCTCCATGGGCTGCAGGTGGATCTCTGTGCCACTGTGGTCCTCCATGGGCTGCAGAGGCACAACTGCTCCACAATGGTCTGCACCACGGGCTGCAGGGGAGCCACAGCTCCAGCATGTGGAGCATCTCTTGCCCTTCCTTCTCCACTGACCTTGGTGACTGCATTGTTTACATGTTCTCACTCTGCTCTTGTCTGATTCCCCTCTTCATCTGCACAATAACTTTTTTTCCATTTTAAAGGCGTTACTTAGAGGCGTCACTTTAAAGGCGTCACAGAGGCGTTACTTGTCACGCCTGATTGGATCAGTCTTTACAGTGGTGGGTCCATCCTAGGGCTGAATGGCATTGGTTCTGCAGGACATGGAAAAAGTTCCCAGCAGTTTCTAACAGAAGCCACCCTTGTAACTCCTACTCACTACAAAAAAACTGGTTACACAAAACTAACACAAAGTATTAGCACACAAATATCTTTTGGGTGATTAGAGTTGGAATGACTGCTTTGTTAGGAACATCCTTCTATTCATAACTGCGTCCTAGTCTGCTCTGTGGGAATTTGCTATTCTGTGGGATGCTCACTTAAGTCCACTTGCATGGTTTTCCATCCAGTCTGATATAAGCAGAAATTTATGTATTTTGGTATTTCTATTGCAGGATCCCTGACAAAGCTACAAATCTAATAAGCTGGTTATTTTTGCATTTGTTTCTCTTGAAAAATGTAGTGCTATTTAATGCTATTTGCCACACTCACCTCGTGTTCTTTACAGTTGATTGGGTTGTGGAGGAATATGTGGTTGTGCTGGGGGTTTTGAACATGACTTGCAAAATGCATTTATATTGTAATGTTCACCATGATAACTAGAAGGCGGAGGTTGATGAAATCTATGGGAACTTTAATAAGCAGGTGGTTATTAATAAATCTATGGTGAAAATTTCTGTAGGATTCTAAGTTTTTAGGTCAGATGAAGAAATTTTCTTCATACAACACAGAAGTCCTGGTATATATATATACAACTCCTCATAAACTTCTTACACTAAGATTTTCCTCTGATTATTATTCCTTGACGAATAACTGCTTGTATCTTTACACAGGAAGTGGTGAAGCTATGAGTGAATGAGAAATAAATGAACTATTCTACATTATGCCCAGTTTTAAAATCTGTACACTGCCGTGTTCTTCAAGGTGAGACTGTGCTGGTAGAGGATCCTGGTAAAATGCATGGATATACTCTGAATGATCAGAGAGGTTTTATGCTGAGAAATGTTTGAGGCATAGTTTGTCTCAGAGAAGAAATGCCATCTGAGTCCAAAGACTGACACGAATATTTTGACTGTCAGAAAACCGCTTGCTTGTCTTATACAATCTTGCATAATGTGTAATTTATGGAGTTCTTCCTAAACTTAAAGATTCTCATTGTTTTCCGTGCGAGGGAAAATAAAACTTAAGTGAAGATTATCAGCTACTCTCATATATTCTATGTGAATATAAGGTCAGATTTGGGGCTTACAGATGTGTGATTTCCAAAACCATCTAATTTAGAAATTGTCAATATGAAGAGTTCCTAAAAGCAAAAAATATTTTTCAGAGGAAGGAGTTCTTTATATGTAGGTGAGAGAAAAAAACGAAAACCTATTTTACTGTAGAAGTGTCACCAGTGGGGCTGGCTGGCACACACCATGAGGGATATTGGGGCAGGGGGAGAAGGAGACAAAGGACAGAAAAGGACCAAGGAAAATACTGATATTTGTTACACTGTGGCATGGCCTGGAGGTCCCACTCTTTTTATTGTGTACCATTCTGGTAGACATTAATTCAAATGCCACTGAATGGTCTGCACCACGCTAGGAGTGTAAAAATAAACAAATCCTACATGAAGCAGGGGAACCAGATTTTCTGTCAGAGGTCCAGAAATGCTGGTAGTGACACAACATGTTATAAGGGTTGGATAATGTAAAACAGGACTCTACAGTTTCTTAGTCAAACCTACATAGATTTCAACAACATCCAAGTCCTGCAAGACATCTTTCAGCTTCATCAAAAGTGTCCTGGGTCAATTAAGATGAAGTACAAATTAAATTTAGAAATACTTGAATAGTATATACAGAGAGAAATAAGAACTTTACTGGGAGAAAGGGGGAAAAATAATATAAAATATATATATATATGTTGAACAACAACAATAACAGTATCAAAACCAATGGAACAATGACAACTGTAGACCACTGGGAAATAAAGCAGCACAAGGGGGTTGCCTAGTTCAAGGGAAAACAGGGCACCTCTGGGATTCCAGGGGCAGGGGAGTAGGGTTAAGGGTAAGCAAACCAGTGGAGTAACAGCCAGTGATCCCTTCCTGAAATGTCCAAGGGGCTGCAGGGGAGATCCAGTAGTCAGCAGGGGGAAGGCTGTACTGAGATGAAGAGTCAAGGTCCCCGTGATCCTGGGCAAAATGACGGCAGTAGCGATCAGAGGTGAAAACAAGGCTTCCTCTGTCCAGGAGATCCACAAACCCCCTCCTGAGCCCCAAGAGCTGTATTTATAGGGCCTCGGGCCCCTCCCATGTCACATGCCTTTTGGGCGTGTCTTCACATGTTATTGGCTGTCACTCAGCCTGCCCTGGCCCTCAGGCCCCTCCCTTAGTCACATGCCTTGCCAGGAAGGGAAGATAAGAAAAACAATCTTCCATTGTTTGTCAGGTGAAAAGGAGAAAGCCCCTCCCCTGGCCACATTCTTTTCAGGGGAGAGAAAGGGAGATAAGAAGAGAAACCTATTGTCTGTTCCAGTTGTGGGGGTCTGGAGGTCGCCATGATGATGATATAAACACCGGCTCTCTCGGAAGACCGATGAGATCAACAGCTCGGAGCCATACCTCATTGGATGGTGAGGACACTACCGGGGAGGAACTGGGGAACCTTTTAAAAAGTACAGCACAAAAGGGACCGCTCTCTCTCGCCTTCCATGTTACATCCCTAACAATCTCTTGTCCAAAGAGTGATAAATAACCCTTTGCTGGTCTTAAACCAAGACACCAGTAAAAAGGAGAAAAGTTTTGCAGTAGAACAAAAGGGCCCTCTCCATGACAAAAAGACAAGGAGAAAAGTTATCCTAACCGAAAATAACTTTCAATGTACTTGATGTCTCAAAGAGACTTCTAGTTGCTGGGACCCAGCATACCAAAACCTAACTGCAGAACTGTAAAAGATTTTTAGGCATAAGCAACTAAGAGATATGAAATGGGGTTAGTCTAGGGGCTGTATTTGGTGATTTGGGGATGTGCCAGCATGACAAAATCAAAATCATACATCTTCCTTTGAACAAGCAGAATGAAAAAGATTATGAAACAAATGTTCCTCCTTGAGCTTTTTGTCCCTCAATTCATTGGGATCTTGGCTTTTGATAGGAGATACCCTGGGAATGTGTGTGCAGCTGCTGGGGCAGAGGCTTCCTGCAGCTGGATGCCAGCCTTGGGTAAAAGTGGGAGGAAGGACTAAGCATCTGCCATCAGCCATGGATGGATCATGGCAGATCCAGGCAGCTGGTCAGAGTCTAACTCCACTCTGCTGCCTCTGATAAATGAGTGTTGTGTGTGCTAACTGGAATTTTTAAGTGTTTTGCCAGGAACATTTAGTCCCCCATATGCAAACACACCTATCTGAAAAGCTGAAGGAAACCCTATTTGCTCAGGAAATTCCAGCAGTTTTTTTAATGTTAGGATCTCTTTGAAAGACAATGATGAGAAGACTAAAAAAGAAAATAACAGCTGATTCTTATGTTTAATAAGTAACAGGGAAACCAGTATACGATGCAGGTACTAATGCCCTTGGAGTAACAGTAATATAATTATATAACGGCCAGGCAGAGCAACAATGCTCGTTGCTATACATTGAGTACCAATTAATATCCTGCCAGCCTTTTCCTTTCTTTCCTTTTTAGAATGTAATATGTTCAATGACAATTATACAGTGATCCTTTGCATAGTCGCGGTCCATAATTTGCGGGATCTCATACTCACTGTTGACTTTCCAGCGAGTTGCAGGACCTGACACATGCGCAGAAACTACTGCGACCTCAGTCTGATCGGCCCGCTGCCCCGCATGGCGCTGGCTCCCTGCCTCCCCGCTCGCACAGCCAGCCCTGTCCCTGCTCCCCCCCGCCCTGCTTGCAGGACTCGCGGCCCACCCGCCCCAATCTTGTCCCCGTCCCAGTCACTCCCTTGCCCCGGTGCGCCACGCCGGCGC
>WEKX01014653.1:283782-298012 GCA_013390025.1 Pitta sordida | reverse complement strand
GAGCCAGCACTCACCCCCCCTGCCCCAATCCCATCCCTGTTCTCAGCGCTCACTCCCCCCGCCCCGGCAGAGCACAGCCAGATATCTGAAACAAGCCCCGCTCTCAGGACCCACACTCCTCCATACCTTATATGGGGAGAGGGCATGGCTATGGGCATGGCGTACTCGACTACGTAGTGGGTTTGCTATCTTTGCAGATTTCACAACTCACGTGAGGCGGGCCAGACCCAACAGCCCACGAGTAACGGGAGGTGACTGTATATGTTCTCTGATGGCAGTAAAATACATTTCAACCCTTTTAAGGAAGGTGGTAAGGGAAAATAGTCACCTTCTGTGTTTTTCATTAAAGAATAAGTTCCATTTTGATTTTTTTGTTTTTATTTTTAACGAATCTTCTCATACTAGTATATTTTGCAACAGAGACACGACATTTGATTGGCAGAGGGGCTGGGAAATAAAGAAAAGCTCTTTGTTATGACTGACAAAATCTAGTAAAGTCAGGTCTCCTATACCATAGTACCGCGGGTCTTGACCCCCCTCCGCAATACTGCCCATCAGCGTAGACTGGCAGCTCATTAATATGCAATTTTGGCCCTGGTCGTCCCACCCTCCCCAGCTCCAGAGAAGTTGCGGGGCATTCCGGGAAGTTCCTCGCATGGTCGGGGGAGCAAAGTCAGTCTCCTCTGCCTTGTGCAGCAGCTGCAGCAGGTAGAGGACACACCGTGGGGCTGTATGGACTTCTGAGCCCTCCCCACCATGTTCCCTCCTGGTGGACACGACTGGCATGGAAAAGCCAGGGCTGGGGCTGGCCCTGCACAGTTCTGCCGGCACTTAAACACGGGGTGCAGAGTTCTTTAATGCTGTCTGGGACACTGGACAAGACAGAAATACTTGCTTGTGTCACCAGGGGATGAGAGCGGGGAGTGTTGTGTATGCGTGTGTCCGGTGTGCATTGAAGTGTTTCCATGGAAAGAGGCATGGGGTGGGCGCCGGTGTCTGTCACAGCTAGTCCCTATGGTAACACAGGATGCATTTTGTCTATGTGCTGTGCATGTTTCTAGACTCCTCTAAACTCTCTCTTCTGTGTGTCATGACTATAAACCTTCCCCCTGTGAGAAATATGAAACAGTATCCAGAGGTCTGAAATCCCCAGTGCAGAGAGTTGGCCCCTCCTGCAAATAGTTTTAGGCAACAGAAGTGAAATGTGTGTTAGCTTCCCCTCCTGTACCTAGTTCATATAGACAGCAAGAGTCTACTGACAATATCAGTTAGCTCCTTCATTAGCTGAAAAAATAGAGGAAGGAAAGGGACTTGTTCCACATGACACTTTCAGTGGAAAAGTAAGGGTGCAAGTCCAATGAAAAAATGAGCTAGAATATCAATATTAAAAGTTTGAAAAGTCAAATTATGAAGATGAGGAAATGTCTAAATTGTACAAAAAACCCCCAAACATACATTGCTTTCTCCCCCAGGATTCTTGTTTTGTTTAGTGCACAATAATGGATGAGAGAGGAGCTGCCAAGAAGAGAAGGGATGTTCTCTCCTGCAAAAGCTGGATGAGTGAGCTTTATTTCAAATTCAGATGCCACCCTTCTACAGGATGATGGATAAAAGTATAAAAATAATTATCACAGTATCACAGTATTGATAAGGCTGGAAAGGACCTTGAAGATCATCTAGTCCAACCTATAATCCAACTAACCTATCATCTACATCTAGATCATATCGCTCAACACCTCATCCAGCCTACCCTTAAACATCTCCAGGGTTGGCGAGTCAACCACCTCTGTGGGCACCCCATTCCAAATCCGGATCACTCTTTCAGTAAAAATCCTTTTCCTTCCTTTTCCAGAAGACTTACGAAAACACTATATTATCATTAATCATCTTTAACACCAATCTGATACTTCAGTTAAACACAGTGGTCAGAAAAAAGTGTGACCAGGCTATGTGCTTGCATTGTTTAGACAGGTGTATATGTGCATGTATACACAATGTATCACAGGCTCATGTCATAACCTTTAGAAGAACACTGCATGAGAACTTACTGTTTTTGACATTGTGGTTTGACTGACGTTTCCTGTTTTGCAGTATTATCAGAGGAAAACGCTGTTTTCCTTGAGTTGTTTTTCCCCTTGTATTTGCAAGAACATTGGAATCCTCACTGACCTGCACCTAATAGGAATCACTATCCAAAACACTACAGCTGCAGAGAATGACCTTTGCCAATAGCGAGTTTGTCTTGCAGAAACCAATGGACAGGGAAAGAGCAAGAGAGCGAGAGACAGCTTCGACAGTAATGGGCTGTAATTGAGTTCTCAGCCTTGCTTTAAGTGCCTTGGTGCTATTGTCTGTGAAAGTTACTCTGTTTTATGCTCTTTGTTAGGTTCTGTCAAGCCCCATTTAAAATAATGAGGCCCCTTCACTCACTTTCTCTCCATATAGTTCGGAGCAGACGAGAGAACTTTCAAAGGAAGAACAAAAACTCATCTGCAGAGAAGAGGGGGATGTAGTAAATTACTGATACCCAGGATTCTTGCAGAGGCAGTTAGACAGGTGTGACCTTGACAAATGACAAATCAAACACATATTATCCAGCACTTTCAGTCAGCGCCTTCTGTTCCCAGGAGGTGCAAACTTGTGCTGGATGCCCAATAAAGCTCCTGCTTTCTAGCAGCTGATCCATTTCTCATCAAGTGTGTGAATCCACAACACACATCACATGAGCAGGCTGGATATAAAGACTAAAAGGTCTTAGAAGGCACTTTATGAAAATTGTGTTTGAATTGGGAGCAAAGGCCACGTGTCGAGAGCTGCTGAGCACTCCCAATCATGCATTTCTTGAGTGGAGCCGAAATGCCGATAGTTGCTTTTGCATGTGGGACAGGTGTACAGAAGAGATTGATCTCATCATCAGGTGCGTGCTGTAACTAAACACAACTGTTTAGGATGCAATAACCTGCAGGTCAGATAATATCAATCAGTTGATCCTGCAGCTACAGACAGTATATGAAAGTATATTTTGCCATCATAGAAATCTTATTAATCACCCTGGAACAAAATCTAAAATATTAACCATTGTTCTGAGATAGAGGTGAGTGTAGGTTTAATTACTGCTTCCTTTTCTTGTACCAAGAGGATTGCATATCAGATGCAAGTCTAGCTGACAACGGTATCCTTACTGATCAGGCAGGAGCTTTGGGCTTGAGGGTAGAATCCTCTAATACTTCTGGGTTGAGGAACAGAGATCCAGTTGGTTTATGTTTATCACAGCAGCAGCAAACTTCAGTGTCTCTCACTTTATAACCCTCTTTTGAGAAAGGGATAGATACCTAAAACTCTGAGATACAAATTTCTTTTCTTCTCAGGAATGACAAGCCAAAAGAAATTAGGTGATAGGCTGAAAACCCTGTAGAAAAGACATAAGTACCTGGAAAGGAGGGGCCTGGAAGAATTAATCACATGGCTTCCATTCTAACACTGGACTTGCTTGCAATGTATTGACAAACCATTAGATGTCCCTTTGTGCCTTGCAAAGCTCCAGACAGGGCATAGTCCCCAGGAAAAAAGCCTCCCAAATCCAAAACAAGGGGGAAAAAAAGCTTGAGATCAATCCGCGCAGAAACCTTTCTGCCTTTTTGCCTGTTGTAGTATTATTTAGTAAATTCCACTTGTTCAAGAAGGAACCTGCTTCTTTAGTTCATGATATAAACAAACTACTGGCATTTTACTCTTGTGTTAGGCACAGCCTTCCAGTATGTTGGCTGGTGTTAAACTTTAAGGTTGTTGGAGCATTATGTACACAACACGCCCCTGAAAAATTTAAAGAGGAAGCCCAGCTCCGAGTTAACTTCTACCTTGCCTGCCTACAGTGGGAAAAGTTATCCTAAAATACTGAAGCAGCAGCAACAACTGAGACTGCCAGAAAACACGGAAGGTTGTATGTGGCTCAGAAGTGTGGTTTCTTGAAACCACTATGGTCCAGATGAGTGACCCCTGTAATGTATTAAACAACATCCTTTCCTCACAGACAACAAGAAACTGAGCTGTCTGTGTTGTGGATGCCCGCCTCTTAAGCCATTTACTTCTGTGTTATCACCAGTTTACCACATTCAGCATATGCCTTAGGCATAAAGAAAGGAAATGCAGTTTATTGTTTAGTTGTAGCTAAAATTTTATGATCTCTTAATTGGTGAAGAGACAAGAATTCTTTGCTATTGCAACTCTGACCACATGCAGAGCCGCAGAGAGAGACACAAGGCTGATTCTGCAAGAAACCTTCTGATGCCTCATTGCTAACAATCCCCAGAGCTCCTGCTTTTCTTCCACAATATTGCTTCTCAGGATTCATTATGCTTTTTTCCTTCTTCCCTTCTGAACACTTTCTTTTGCTTTTTCACAAAGATCCCATTACCGGTACTCTCACCTTGCTTCTCACTATCTCAGAATCAGGTAATGTAATTTCGTGTCAGAGTTATTTTTCCTCCCCTTTTTCTGTCCATAACTTTTTTCTTCTGTGTATAAGAGGGTTCAGACAAAACAGTGTGATCTCCATCCTTTAAATACAGTGTTTATTTGCCTTCTGGTTGTTTTTATCCTTACAGCTCTTTATTATTGGCTGTTTTCTTTCTTTGTTTTTTCTCAGTTTCTTTGTTTTTTCTCAGCTTTCTGTATTATACACACCAGTCAGAGAAATTAATATTCACTGTTGTCTCATAATACATAATAGCAAAAAGAAGGGCAGATATCTTATTATGCTGTCTGTTTTGTGTGTTTATTAGCAGCTTGGAAGGTCTCTTTGGCAGTGGTGTTGCTGATAGAGTTCTGGAGCCATCAAACTTGAGACACAAAGTGGCATTTGTCCTGCAATGACGAAGACTTTACATTCTTCGTCTTACTGACTAGCTTACTGTCAATTGCTTGGTTGCTTTTTATTAAGACATTATTTTGTGCTATTATTTTTTATTTCACTCCTATTGCTCATGTACATTTTAAAATGCTGTTCATCTTGCTGCTCTGGGCTTTCTGCAGCACAAGACATACATGGACTATGACATAAAGCTGTCTATGGAAGAACTGGAGAGCAGGGAACTATGTGTACATACAGCCTCATCCATTAAATTTTAGGAACTTTGGGTGGGTGGTAGTGTAGAAGTAGAGGAATATAATGTTCTAGAGCTACATGCTGTGCATGTATTTTTCCATGGCACAGAATAACACACGAGGCTGCCTGTCAAGCAGAGATCCCAAGTTAAATGCAGAAAGCACATACAAAATTCTGCAAAACAGTTAGTGCCACACAAGTAATTTAAGGTTACATTTTCAAAAAGCTGTCCAGGGATTTGGAAAGAGGTTTCCAACTCCATTTTACCTGAACCACACCCTGATTTGAGACTCATCTGAAAAGCTGGCAAGGCAAAGTAATGTGCTCTGCCACAAGTCTCTGGTTTAATCTCAATGTTAGGAAACGGTTTTTCACGGAGAGAGTAATTGCATATTGGAATGGGCTGCCCAGGGAGGTGGTGGAGTCGCCATCCCTGGAAGTGTTTAAGAGAAGACTGGACGAGGAGCTTAGTGACATGGTCTAGCTGGTCTAGCTGGGGGGTGAGGGCTGGATGACCCTGGGCCCCCTCCGGCTCAGAGTGGCCTGCTAGGCTGTGAGGCATCTAGGTTGTTATTATACTCTGGGATGTGCTCTTGGTCGCTGTACGGGTATTAGATGGTGAGTTGGACTAGATGATCCTTGTGGGTCCCTTCCAACTCATAATTTTCTGTGATTCTGTGATTCTGTGATATTCTTCAGTGTGAGTGTTCATTGCAGTAGCCAGGCAGGAACTTGGAGGCTTCACTCATCTGTTTGTGGTATCATCCCCTAGGGGACAGATCCAATATCATATTATATTACTATTGGACTCAGCTTAAGAGGCACTTTCATCTATTTACAGTCAATTATTTCTCAGAGGTGACTTGACTTTAGGCCAGGTCCTGCCTAACTAACTTGATCTCCTTTTATGATCCAGTGATTTGACTGGTTGATGACAAAAAGGCTGTGGATGTTGTGTACTTGGACCTTAGCAAAGCCTTTGACACAGTTTCCCACAATAAGCTTCAGGAGAAACTTGTAAAGCACGGGNCAAGCAGAGATCCCAAGTTAAATGCAGAAAGCACATACAAAATTCTGCAAAACAGTTAGTGCCACACAAGTAATTTAAGGTTACATTTTCAAAAAGCTGTCCAGGGATTTGGAAAGAGGTTTCCAACTCCATTTTACCTGAACCACACCCTGATTTGAGACTCATCTGAAAAGCTGGCAAGGCAAAGTAATGTGCTCTGCCACAAGTCTCTGATATTCTTCAGTGTGAGTGTTCATTGCAGTAGCCAGGCAGGAACTTGGAGGCTTCACTCATCTGTTTGTGGTATCATCCCCTAGGGGACAGATCCAATATCATATTATATTACTATTGGACTCAGCGTAAGAGGCACTTTCATCTATTTACAGTCAATTATTTCTCAGAGGTGACTTGACTTAGGCCATATAAGAACCAATTCGTAGCACTGGCATTGTAACTACAAATTAATTACATCTTTGTCATTCTTTGTTTAAAGACTTCTTCTGGGAAGAAGGAGGTTTTCATTTTAAAAAAAGCAACCAACCTTCATTTGGAATCATCATCCCTCATATACTCTAGCCAAATCAGTAGCCAGAAAACAGAATTTAGGTGGCTGGGTCGCATTAGTTATAGAATGACATTTGCAGAAATATGAAACTCATGCTGAGATCCACATCTCAGTCTGGAAACAAGGGAAGTCTCTACTGGAAGACTATGGCCTCAGTGAGGCATTATGGCTTAGGACCAGGACCTCCAGGTGTGTATCCTCTTGCTTCAGGTTGTTTTCAGACCTATGAGGAAGTGTGACATCCAGAAAGGTCCTGGGTCACAAGCCTGCTGTGCCAGCAGCAGACCTGGGGAAAAGCCACAGCGCTGCTTTGTGCCACTACATGGGAAGAGTGGATGGAGTAATGTGGGAGTTCACTTCCTTGCAAAACTAATCAATCTGAAGGTGCAGTGAAATTATTCCTGTGATAACTGGTCCAGTGCTGTAGGAAGTCAGAATCCCACCATGGGATTTTAGGGAAAAAGGAATTATTGGGATATAAAGATCTGGCCCATGTAAGAAAGGGAACTTACATAGTTTGATGAAAAGTCAGCAAGCTCCCCTTGAGTTGATTTGAATTCAATGAGTTTGGCATAGTTCTGGGAAGTAAGGAAAATATTTGTGAAATATTTGTAAGGAATATTTGTCGGGAATATTTTTAAGGAAATATTTGTAAGGAATCCTCTTACTATTTTACAGCAATCTATATTTCAGTTTGCTTGACTTCTATGTTTCAGGGAGATCTTGAAAGAACATGGGAATTCTCAACAGCAAAATGTAAGATGCAAAAAAAATCAAGGGGAAAGGCTTTCTTTTACTTTGCTATAAATTACTTGGCACAATCTTTTTTATATGACAACCTGAAAGAACCTGCTTCTCATGTCTCTTATCTCAGTTTTAATTAAACTCAGCTCAAAACTCAGTCTCAGTGGTAGTTATAGGAGGCAACACAGTAGTCTGCAAAAGTGATTTAGGCGAGAGGTGAGGAGAGGGAAAGTGATGGAAGTCTCACTTTTATCTGGGCTATTTTTATGCTGTTCTCATCAGCACAGAAACAGTATGCCTTCCGCTAGCACAACAAACTGCACAATTAACATCTTGCAACTGTGCTACTTTCTCCTCCCTCCCAGCCCCACTATGCACAGGAGGATTTTGTTTTTAGCTAAACACTTTATATGCAGAACTGTGAGAGTATAGATTTTCAGTATCTGATACTGAAGATGAGGGGTTGCTAATGACTAAGCCAGAAACTTTGTGTCAACATAATGTGAAGTAACATAATGCAGTGTAGTGTAACGCAAACATTCTTCACACTGAACACTTAGTTCTTCTTTGATAAAAAACTCAACATATAGAAAGCTGCTAGCATGGTTAGTGACAGCAGGGAAGATGCATGAGCCATTCCTGATAGTAACATCAGGCATCCATGTTGGAGTAACAGGTGAAAAGTGAAGGTTTGCTGAGTAGCAGTGGCAAGTCAGTTCCCAGTGACTCCATGTTCACTGCTGCAGGGAGGCAGACAGGAATGTAAGGCTGAAATACAGCAAAATGAGAAGGGAGACTACAATCTACAACTAAGTAAAGCTTTTTTTCTGGACCTTGAATAGAGGGAATACTCTGGGCATCACATGCCTGCCTCCTTTGATGCCATTTAATCCCTAATTGCTGCAGCAGCTTCGATGGGCTATGATCCCCAGCATGGCTTTGAGACAAAGTAAAATATGGGCAAAGTAGGAACTCATCAGTTCTGACACATAATTCATGAAACCTCTGTGTAAAAGATCCAGTACATGAATTTCAAGTTGATGGAATATTTAAAGGAAGATAAATATATTTGCAGGTATCATACTCCCTGGCACTTAAAATCTCTCAGGGCATTGTGCCAGAATGTTCCGAGCCACGTTAATCATGCTGTCCTGTGAGTAGCCTGCAGCAGAGGACACACTCTGCCAGGTAAGGAGAGCTAGGAAAACAGACAGCTGGAGCCCCATGGACAGCACCAAAAACATCATGCAATGGCTCCATGGCCGTGGGCCAAGCTGAGAACAGGATGAAATGCCTCTGAGGTGTTTGTCCTCTGAAGGTCTAGCTCCCAGTCACCAGTCTCTAGGGGTGGCTTGGTGCATCCTATGCACTGCTTTGTGAGGGGACATTTGACAGAGTCAAGGAGAGAAGTCAGGGAAAGCCCCCATACAATGTTCACCCCAAGCTGAGCCATTCAGTTGTGCTGGTCTGTCTCAGGGTGCATTGGAACGTGGAAGCCATTGGAGACTGAGTAGCAAAAGCACTAGAAGGTCCTGAGAGGGCAGGAGAGGGTAGCAGTGACCAAGCAGGCAATTGCTATCAGTGATCTCTTTGGTATATTCTCCCAGCCATCATTAAAGGCCCTGGAGAGCAGGACTCTGCAAATATGGTGATGAGATAGCCACTGGGGAATGGGCTGACTGTGGACACCACTACTCTCTCATCATTCACATATTCCAGCCCTGGAGATGTCCCTGCAGTAATTCAATGTAGTAATATCCTAATGGTTATAATAAGCATGAATCTCTTGCTCAATAGCTAAGTGTGTGACTAGGAAAACAGAAGTCATAAAATAGTCCCACAAAATGGAAATTCAGCAACATTGCAGGCAAAAAATACTTGAAGATACTCTGAGAAATGTCTTGCAGTAATCAGTACTTATTGGTAGTGTAGATAATTCTTTGTATGCCTCTTTGTGGGTTTGCTAACCAGTGCTAGAAATGCCTTTCCATTGAAATTCTGGGCAGAAATCCACTAAAGTCTCAGAGAAGTGTCCATATGCCCCTAAGAAGTCATATATGTAGCTATCAAGTTAAAAAGAATCCACCTGTTGAGCCAAAGATGCGCTCTACCTCTAACAGTAACTCAATGCCCAGAGTGATAGGAGTCAGATCATCCTTTCTTCTCCAGATCAGTGAAGATGGAACCAGCTGTTATTTGGTACAGAAATGAGACAAATTTTCAATAACTTAATTGAATAATTCAAAAGATTATAACATTTCTACAAACTCTGTGTTCTTCATATACTTTGTCAAGTGTGGTTTTTAAAATTAAAATTCCCGTTAAACTTATTTTAGATGTCAATTTTCTTTAATCTTCAGATTTCAACCCTCAGGACAGGAAAGGTTTGTATAAGGTCAAAAATCAGCTGGTTACAGAATTGCAATCAATGTCTCAGGAAGGCAAAGACCTTACTTTCCATTTTCTCCTCTTTCATTATTAATGCAGCTAATGGGCCTAGAGTAAATAGGAGCAGAAAATATTGTTGCCAAACATTTTAAAAGGTTTTCATCTGGAGTACTGAGACATTACATTTCCATAGAGCACAGAATAATTTGTTTATCTCTTCAGTAGCTATAGTCTTTCATTCAATGCAGTTGTGACTTGTTTTATTTTATTATACTGGTGCAAACAGATCCACAGAGAGACTATTTACTTTCAAAATGAAGTAACTTATGTGTGTACATTAAGATATTAGCATACAGACTGCAGGATACTCCTAAAGGCTAATTTAAGTAAAAATAAAGGAAATAAGTCTTTTTCCATAGTCAGTGAAGGGAGAGAGCTTTTATAAGCAGGTCAACTCACGGCATTTAACATTACGTATATAACCATTATCTCTCCACAGGTTGTAAAGTCAGGCTGCTTCTGCCCCATGTTATCATTATTCTTGTAAATATCCCTATGACTACAGCATTTATTGACACAGTGATATTGAGGAAGGTTAAATCCAGTTTTAACAACCAAGTGCATTTATAATGGATTAGTTAAACTGCATTAAATGTTTGCATGGCCTCTAGAAAATGGAAATAAATTGAACTGAATAAAGGCTGTATTTGTCCTGAAGAAGCATCCATCACCGAGTCTGAATGCAGCCAAGTGGGTTTTAAAAAACAAACACAGATTATTTTTTTCTGAATATCACTGTACAGACAATTTTCCTTTAAGTGTCAGCACAAAGTATATCACCTGCTGTAAGTTTACACCCTGCTTTGCTGTGCAGTTCTTTTTCTACAGACAGACTTGAGATTCTACAAGCTTTAGTTATTGCAGAGGAATCTCAGTTGCCAGACCTTGCTGACTAACCTAGTAAGAGCTAGAGAGTTAATCTATTACCAAATGAAAGTGGGCAATGACTTTTATTTCTCTTTTTAATACTTTTACACAGTATCTTCTTGTTAGACTCTGCCAGGTGATGTGATGTCTGCATTTGTCTCAAGAAACAGATTTTACTCAAGCAAAACTTTTCCTTTGCTAATCTTCACATGTCTGGTCTGGAAACATTCAGTGGGTAGAGACTACCGTTATCTCAATATTTCACTTGTGATTTTTATCAGAATTGTGGCTTTGACTAAAAATACTAATGAAATGAAGATTTCCGAAGACCATTGCAGGGAGTGCATGAAAAAAGCTGGTTTTGAAACAGACCTAAACTGTTATAATTGGAGAGGCTTTCCCAGGTCAGTAAAATGGTGCATCATCAAAGCCATCAGGCATTGTTGTAGACATGGAAAAGAAAGTGAAGTTGCGGTCACTGCCAGATTATTGTCACAGTTGCTTTCTCACAGTTTATTTGATGGTAGTCACCCCTTTTCTTTCCTTCCTTTGGCAATCTGACTATGGAGTAGCATACAGATGTTCACTGTAGTATTTACAGAAACATTTTTGCTAATCTTAAACTTGTTTGAAAGCTGCCTAAATTGCTGTGGAGAGGAGAAATGCTCTTTGAAAGGAAAATGGTTCAGGATGCCATAAGGTAGACTTTCTTCCTCATACATTCCACGTGCCTCTATTCATCATAAAAATATGGGCCATGGATAAAACAGAAACCTCTCCTGCTCACAGAGCGTGAGTTGCTAGAACAGAATTGTCTACACAAGATTGCAGGCAGAGAAGATCTCCTGTGAGTTGAGAAGCACCATCCAGGAAACTTTTATCAAATTAATTTAGTGCTGTTGTTTGTCTGACAGTTGAACTGGACTTAATATTAGTGGCCAGTATCCCACATATAGATGTGCAAAATGCAGTCACAGTTGGTCAGTTGCTGGACTTTGCCTGAACAGAAAATGTCTCTTTGTTGTGCTTCAGGTATTTCAATTCTGTGATGAGCACAAACAAGATTTAGGACAAAAACCATCTGTCTGACAAATTGGGACGCAAAAGGAGGATTGAAGTAAATTATCTTGGGATGAACATCTGCAGTATCAAGAACCCACACTGTATCAAGGAC
The DNA here is from genome assembly GCA_013390025.1 of Pitta sordida. Taxonomy (NCBI): domain Eukaryota; kingdom Metazoa; phylum Chordata; class Aves; order Passeriformes; family Pittidae; genus Pitta; species Pitta sordida. The sequence goes on along the minus strand of WEKX01014653.1, from coordinate 286,101 downwards.
CTGCTCTTAAAAGGAATTTTTTGAGGTTAGTTAAGTTTTACAAAACTGAGCACTGATCAGTTGTATACAAATAAGTAAAGCAGCAAATCTCCTTTTAAAGAGAGATTGGTATTGTGATGAAATATTCAACAATGCAAACAGGACAAGATTTAAAGTGAAGAGGAAAAAAAAGCAAATTATCTCCTGAATGGCACTGCACCAGCTCAGATCTTTCACTTGCCCACCAGAGATGACTATCAGAAAAGGGCAGAATGTATCTATACAATCACAAGTCAGGTGAGAAGAAAAAGTGTAGCCTGATTAACTTCATGGTTAGATAGAAATTTTTTTCTGATAAACACTAACATCAGTGGACCTAGTAATTTAGTATCTTTCCCCCAGTATTATGGCCCAGTTCTCCATATCCTCTATCTGACATTTGGTGGCACATCCACCAGTTTGGCTGTCCAGAAATAGCTAGATTCACAGACAAAGCAGAAATTACACAAAAGGATCAAATAAGGTCTTAGTTTTTGTGCCAGCCCTGACGATGTGTTTGTGTTTTCACAGTGGCTTTGTTATAACCTTGGGGAATGTCATGCTACTTCTAATTCCACACAGGATCGAGATGAGCTGTCAGTTTCAACCAGAAGACACAGTGAATAGCTTTAGAGGGATAAAGTTCCCACCGCAAATTTCAAAGACCAGTCAAGCACAAAATCTGCTGTTTATACCTAAATACTGGGGAAGGAGACATTTTGCATGAATTCATCTCACCTAACTTCCTTTTGACTAAAGAGCAATGGCTACAACACAGTTGGATATATTTGATTTAAAGACCTTAGCTTTCCTTCATAGCAAATTGAGACCTACTCAATGTAGCCAGTAGAGACTATTCTTCATTTTCCCAGCTTTTTCCAGAATGTTTTCTTATAGTCCTAGAAGCCTACGTCATGATGGATATTGACCAGTGTGAGCACACATGCTAAGAAACATTACTTTTCCCCGAGTATTTCTAGCTCTGTTAGTCAAGAGCAGAAAAAAGTGGGAGAAAGGCATTATTATCATGTACTACAACTGTGTTATTTCTTTCTCCTTGTTCCTAAGTGCTGCAAACTGCATACAAATTAAATTTAAAACAGGGAGCATCAGGAGGATGTAAAATAGCATTATTTGGAACAGAGTTCTGAAGGAAAGTGTGCAATGCATCGCTAAGCGTGGAGAGATAGAGCCAGACCTTCAGCTCACCTTTCTTGCAGGGGCAGACACATCAAAATGCTTCAAGGAAAAATGCAGTGCATTTCTATCCTGAAAAACACATTGATGGCTCATGCAAATGGCCACATTTGTGCAGTGTAAAAATACTGTCTCATGGCAGGGGCCATAAGGGCCCACACTTGCACACTTGAACTTACGGCTAATGCAATAAAAGTAGGTTGAGTTCTGTCATGGTATTGCTTTTGTATAAGGTGTGGAGAGGCACACAGAGAGTTACAGAAGACTGATAATTCAGTAGGCCAGCAGAAGTTGATCATGTGCCTGAAAAATGAGATTTTTGAAGAACCTCCTTTTCCTACTCTAATTTGTGTCCAGAGTAGGTCTTACTCCATGTGTACTCTCTTCAGGCAGAGGTGCAAATTTTCCCCCACTTAGAGCAAAGTATGCAAAACATGAGCAGAGCAATGGAAAAAGACAATATGTTGCTGGGATTCTATGGAGCAAGTAAAATTGCTCAGACAGAAGTTAAGACAAGATGTCCTGATGATGCCTAATGGCCTTTTAATCCATGAGACCTGAATATCTGAGAGGAACAAGACAGATAAAAATAAAAAAGGAGTGTAGGACTTTACTCATAAGTCTTGGCAAGGTTAATTTTCTCTTAAGTTTCAATGGCAATGACTTCCTGCACGATCATCAGATAAATCCAGCTAAGAAAGTACTTTTTGTTCCAGTGAAGATTGGATGTAGCTTAGAGTATCCTGTCTGGACTTCGGCAGTAAAAGCATCAAACTAATATTTTGTTTCAGCATTTTTGATGCATCTTTCATAAAAAAAACCCCAAATGGCAGTAGAAATAGGAGTAAAGATGGCAATCCCACTTTTATTTTGATATAGCCAAAATCAATGTTTCTTGAGTTTCTTGCTGATGGAGGTGAGTTTAAATAAAATAAGTTCTACTATTTGAATTCATAGTAATAAGCTCAAGTGACAGAGATCTAAATTAAAAAGTATTAAAAACTGTAAATGTGTATGTGGACGCAAACTCCATACCCTTAGATGGTGTTTTGAGAAGACTGACTCTGTAATTATTTCTAGGATGAGTTGTTTTCTTTGTGTTTC
>WEKX01014653.1:263387-283442 GCA_013390025.1 Pitta sordida | reverse complement strand
TGTTTCTAGGATCTGTTGTTTTGAAGATGTGACTTAAGTCCAGATCCTCAAAGATATTTAATCCTGTAAATCCTAGTCATTTGAATGGAAATGCCTTTGATGATATGAACTCTAAGACTAAGCAAGCACGTGTGAAACTGTCACTCTAAGGTTAGGGACGTATCTCCAGCTGAAAATTAATTCAGATTAGAGTGTACGTTTAAACTGTAGGAATATTCTGAAACAAATCTGTAAATACAAGCACATGATTCACCACCAGTAATGTGTGGTAGTTTAACAAGTTGTTAACCTTTGGTCAAGTCACACTAAATCTCCAGTGAGGCAATTTGTGCACTTGCTGCTTGTAAGGTAATGAGGCTTAATATCGAGCATCAGCTGATGATCTGAAAATCAGGGTTTTTTTCCCCCATAACCTGTGTGTGGCCATGCTTACTCAGTGCCCATATGTAGTGCTTTACTTTGATTTAACTGAATTCACTTTTCAAGCAGAATACATTGGAGTGACGCACTGTTACTCTTGAGTACATCTGTACTTAAATCAGTCTTTCAGATAAAACTAGGCAGTTCAGCTAGGCATCTAGAAGCTTAAGTTTCTTCCATAGCCAGTAAAAGTGGTGGAGAGATATAACCATGTCCCAAGGCCATTCATCCTGTTCACAGACAGCATCTAAGAGAGACACTATCAGCTAGAGGAGATCTAGGCAACAAGGCTGCAGAAATCATTTACTATTTAAAAGGCAAAGGTAGGAAAGATTAATTCCATCTCAAATACTTCCAAATACAGAGCTGTTCAGAAGTTGTGGAATAGGTTTTTATGATTCCATGCACTAGGTAGCTTTAAATCTTCATAAACTAACCACAGTGATATGTGGGACACCAAATACGACATCCTGTGCATTTATTTTCTAAAATCCTGGGGGGTAGGGGGAAAGGAACTACCGTGGTGGCCTTGCCTACAATGTAATATTTCAGGAATAAAAGTAACAAATTGTTTAAAATTTGACAGTTGAAATTCTAGATCTTATTTTCAGGAAAATGCAACATTTGTATTACATATAATGCAAAGATTAGAATGGGAGGTGAGACATGTTAGGTTCTTCTCTCCATGATTCTTTTGGATTCCAAAACTGTATATTTGAGGGTAAAATTTCTGTAAAGGTGGCTGAAATCATCATCATACAAAATCATTTGCTTACAATATTTTTTCATTAACATAGTGCAGTATCTCATGCTTTGGGCTATGTGTCTACAAATGAATTCATAGGAGTAAATACTGAAACCTCTAATCTGTATCACCTTTTTATCCTGGAGTGATTCACACATGTAACTTACCTAACTGAAAAGCAGGTCTTCCATTAACAGTCAAGAGAGGTTAAAAGCTTTAAAGTTAAGGTCTTTGTTTGAGGGAGGCAAACAAGTACTTAAACTCTAACCGTAATTCATTACAGCCACTGTCTTTTTGCCACAAAAAGAAAACCAGAAGTCAGTACTTTTGAGTTCTGGTCATCAACATGCAATACAGGAAGGAATTTATCTTATTTTTATCACTGAAAAAGAAGTACTGTGTAATGTTATGAGATTTTCACAGTGACCCAATAGCTTCAGTCACATGGTCCTGGAAGTAATCTAATACATTTGACCTATTGCATTATTCTGTGTATGAAAGGCCAGACCCTTCCCGACCCTGTGTTGATGAGATTCAACCTCCCTTTTATTGGGTTAATAAAACTATAAATGTTGTCTACAGCCTTAGATACATTCATTCCTTTTTAAATCCACCAACAGCATATGGTTTTCTGACCTTGTCTGGCAATAAACTAACTCTACAGATTATTAATTGTTATTAGGAAATATTTGTGTATGATTTCAAAAGTATGAATAATGCCTCACAGGCATGAAAAAAACCCCACATACGGAGAGAAATTCTTGCTCCATGGTTTCTATTTTTTTCTCTCTTGTCAAGCTGCAGGTAATACCTAGCAAGCAGGAAGACAATATCAATTTACTCTTCACAGTATTGACTCTCATATCTCTAGCTTTGTGGAAGAACCTGTCACTGTGGGCGTGTCTGAAGCACACATGACTACTGCTGCCATAAGGCCATCACAGTGCGCCGGCTCCATTTGCAATGGCAATTTAAGATTCTCTAGTTGAGGAAAGGGACAAGGCCTGGCTATTCACAGCACCAGAGATGTGTGAGTAGATACCGTGTGCAACTGGCTGTGTCAGCTGTAAGGGAGCTGCATTGGGCCAAGTTAAGTTAGAGGAGTCCCAGGAGCAACAAGCCTGCGGTATTACCCAGTAGACTTCCTAGCAGGGTGGAAATGATAATCCACCTCCGCTGGGTACTGTGTCGAAAATTCAGCCATTTTTATAAGCAGAAGTGGGGAATGGTAAGGTCCAGGGAACATTTAAACATGCATGCACCTTCCCTGTGTCCAGTGGCCTCCCTGTCTAACTGTACTGCAAGCTGTTCAGCAGCTCCTGGGAATATGAGCTTTACCCACTAAACAGACATGCAACAAGGGATCCTATGGCTTAGAGAGGTCTGTATAGAATTACTCCATTATCCACTCCCATGCTAAGCTCAGGAAGCCCATAGTGAGGGACCTCACTAAGCCTCTGAAGTGCAAGGTTTTCCACTGGGGCACTGGGTACTCTGAATTTGGGCAAGGAACCAGCCTGTATGACTCATACCATTTCTTGGGGCATACCACACTGATACTATGCATGATCCTAGGTAGAAATAAACACACGGGTGACAAAATGGAAAGAAAATTGTATTTAACGTATTTATCCCAAGATTAAATCTAAAGGTTGGTCTCTTCCCTTGTATCTAGCTGACAGGCTGTTAGACATTTATTTAACTCACTTGGGTAGGGAATCAATCTACATCTTAATTTCCATTTGTAGGGGGTATCCTTGAGCTACAAAAATAGGTTAGATTTTATATCTAATTATTCCCTTCAGTTTTCCTTGAAGCTCTGTGTAGATTCTTAACTCTCTCTTTTAATTTCTTCTTCTCAAGTATTATTGATCCTTAATTTATTTTATTCTGTATAAATGTGTAAAATGACATTGACAGTTTGTATAGACTTTTTTCTTTTCTTTATTGGGCCTAGTCATAAAATAATCCAAGCACGGGGATTGAGGAATAGACTCACTTTTCTTCTTCATGTGTCTTCTGTTCTGCTGGTTGGGCTGAGATAGCAGCACCATTTCTTTTGGTTCAGTTCAAGGGAAAAATGAGAGTTTGTTTCTAATATAGCCCGGTTAACATGACCCACAAGATCATGGACAAGTCACTGCAGACAGAATGAATGCTCACCACTGCTGCTCAACTCACAGTTCCCCTCTGGTCCCCTTTACCTTTAGGCTTCAGTAGTCCACTGCAAGAGAGGTGAGCTTAGTCCTGCAAATTACATCCTTGTTTAGGTGTGGCCATATGGAATGGAAAGAGAGCTGCTTGCAGAGAGGTAAAATAGCATATTCCAATTCACTGTACAGAGGCCTTCAAAACAGCTTAGTGAGGAAAGCCTCCAGGGCTCTGTTCATGTCTCTTACTGTAGCTATCTAAACCATCTGGGATCCCCTACAGTATTCTTTCTGGCTTCCAGATGTTGCTTCAGATTGTCCCATAGGTCCTGTGCCACATCTGTCAGCTGTCTGGGGATGTTTCAGTTACTCCAGGGATATTTCAAATGCTTCTGAATGCTTACGGTCAGGGGAGGTGAATTAAATGTTCAATATCTATCATCGCACACAGTCACTCAGAGCAATGACTTTTATTACCTGTATGGTCCTCTCATACTTGCTGCTCTGCAGTTAGCCAAAGACCTTCACCAAAATTAGAGCCTGTGTATTCCAGGAGCTCTGCACAAATATATCTTTCCCAAACTTCTGTACGGGATCTCTTGCAAAAAAACGTAAACACAAATTCACATCTTCTGCATCCAGACAATGGCTACACGGTCCAGACTATCCTTTTGTAGGGTACGTTTGCAATGTCTTCTTTTTCTTGTCTGAAAGAAATCTAACACCTTGTGACCCTACAGGGCCGATGAAGGAAGACTGTGTCTTAGTCTGTAAAATATAAGCTGAATTAAGACAAAATCAGTCCTGAAATGCAATTATTCCTTTTCTGTTCCTTGAAATATCTCCACTCTCCCTGCCTTTCCCTACCTTCATTTCATGCCACTTGAAGTAGGATTTATTTTCAAGGAGAAGTACTGAATTATGGTCACTGTGCTGCAGCCTCTCAGACCCTATACATCACAGGAAGCTCTTTACCAGTAATGTATTACTAAGAATATTTGTGCAAAAACTTCTGCTACTCCATGGGGATTTCCTTACACCTACACAATGCAAGAAGCAGTGCAATGTTATGATGCTTGTATCTTTTCTCCTTGTTTTTGCTTGCTCTGTTCAGACTGGAGGTTGCATTTTGGGACCTAACAGTTGTCAAATGAGAGTTGATTTCATGGCAATGACTCATTGTCCCTGCCAAGTTGGAATTTTGAGCAGCAAGATTTTTTCCTGTCATTGAGGAAACAAACCAACCCTAAATCTCAAATAACTTTGGAGAGTCGCTCTTGGATATCCCTGATGTATTTTTGCCTTGCTTGAGGCAGAACTCCCACTGATTAATTTTCAGTTTCACAAAGGAAAGAAGAAAATGTATGCATAAGGTACTGCCCTGTTGGGCAGTTGTGACATTTGAGGTCTAATGCCGTTATTGCCAGGGTTACCTGCTTGCTGGTAGCCACTTGCTGGTAGCCACTGCATCATCTGGCTTTTGCAGCATGGAAGATCAAGCTCCAGGAAGAGACTCACTGCAAGGATCTGGGCTTGCCTCAGGCCAGGTACTTGGATGAGACTCAGGGCAGACACCTGACACCCAAACACATAACCACGTAACATTCTACATGTCTGAACCATGAGTCAGCTGCCTGCTGCGTTTGTGTGTCAGAACCTTTGCACATGAGTAAGCCTGAGCTCTGCCCATGAAACCTTGATGGGGTTTAATGTGCTTCTGCTTCCATTTTCATCTTAGACCATGGGCTCAGAGATATGGTCTGTGTCTTCCACTCACTCATGACTGGGAGATGTTCATTCACAGGTCTAGCCACCCAGCACAGGCTGTCAGACACTGTCTCTATAGCAAGGAAAGAGGCAGAAAAAGAAAAGGGAACAGAGTTAGTTTGTTGGGGAAATGTGGAGAAAATGCTGCAGAAAATTAAGGAGGCAGACTACTACCAACTAATCAAGCACCTTGGTTCAGTTCAGTATAACTAACAGCATTTATTTGTTAAAATGTTCTGAAAGATTCTTTTCCCCATATATGCCAGAAGAGAGAGAGATAACAACTTGAGGAGTACTTATTAAATGCCAAACCTTTTAACTCAGCTAGGTTTTGATTTACACACTGATTTGTATTGCCCTGTTGAAGCCTGTAGCAGAAAGGAAACCTTATGACAAAGCACTCTGATACAGATCACATTTCTGCCGAATTCCCATCAAAAAAAGGGAAGTTGTTTTTGTAACCTCTTATTCTGAGAGATGGTCCAATCTACCAGATACTGCAGGGGAGTGCTGACAAAAGGATTCTTGTGCTGCATAATAGAGAGTACTCTATTGACACAGCAATTAGTCTGACATCTTCCCCAGCACATGACCTCCGAGAGAGCACATTTCCAGACAAATCTGGGTGTGGGTGCACTGTAGTGTTGTGAAGTTCAGGCTGTTTGTTGTAATACTTCAATTGGAAGATAACCTGCTTTGGAAAAATCTAGTCCTAAAAATCTAGTCCTTTAAGCATTGATTCCAGCTCTCATGATTTGAGGATTTAGAAATTCAGTCCCTTCTCACATACCCATTTGTTGTTTTCCAATTCATATCTGGCTTTTTTCCCTTCTTTTCAGTCCCATAATGCCTGTATAAGCAGGACCACTGGAAACAAGGCTTTGCTCTTAGAAAAGCAGATCTAGTTTTCTAGGCAGTATGCCTGCAAAGCCCTCTGTGCACAACCTCCCTTTCCTCCTCTTTTCCATCACTCCTCATATTCTCAGTCCCCAGGGATGGCACACTTAATCATAAAGAGCAACACTTGAACACAAACATAATTGGGAAATGCTGATAACAATGTCCTTGAATTGAAATAGAATTAGAAATTTAGAGATTTTTATAAAGTAGCTGGAAGATTTGAATTTGGAAGAATTTGTAGGTATTAAAGGCATTTGCCAGGCCTAAGGCTTAAAGTCTCAGTATTAAAGGCAAATTTGCTCATTTTTCAGCACAAAATCATAAACAGAATGCGGGTTTAGTCAGAATATAGAACAAAGGAATGTAAAATACCGGAGCAGATTGGTCAAAGGCTTAAAGCAAAGTACAATTCTGTGATATAATGGTAATGGAATATATATTCATAAGGTGTTTACATATGTATTAGGCAGATGCATTTAAACCATGTTGAGAGCTGGGGCAGGGCTTTTTTCCTTTGGTTTTGGAGCCTTATGGCACTTGGGAGGGCTAGGAAACACTCTGCTGGCTGAAGTANAGATTTTTATAAAATAGCTGGAAGATTTGAATTTGGAAGAATTTGTAGGTATTAAAGGCATTTGCCAGGCCTAAGGCTTAAAGTCTCAGTATTAAAGGCAAATTTGCTCATTTTTCAGCACAAAATCATAAACAGAATGCGGGTTTAGTCAGAATATAGAACAAAGGAATGTAAAATACCGGAGCAGATTGGTCAAAGGCTTAAAGCAAAGTACAATTCTGTGATATAATGGTAATGGAATATATATTCATAAGGTGTTTACATATATATTAGGCAGATGCATTTAAACCATGTTGAGAGCTGGGGCAGGGCTTTTTTCCTTTGGTTTTGGAGCCTTATGGCACTTGGGAGGGCTAGGGAACACTCTGCTGGCTGAAGTATTCTTTTCCTGGTTCCTGAGGCCAAAAATAAACTTTTCTGTAGCTTGCAAGCTGTCCTTGAGGCCTCAAACTGATGTCTTTAAATCACTTGGAAATACCTGTATTAAGGAAAAAAAAAAGAAAAGAAACAAGTTTGTTCTCTGATTTACTGCCCAGCATGGAGGCACAGAAAGATGTAAATCAGAATCCTTTTTATTGGAGAGGAAAAAAACCTCAAAAGAAAGTTATTAATAATTGCAAACCAACCTCAGAAAGTCGAATTGAAAAATCAACCAACTGCAAATCAATTACACAGAATAGACAAAGCAAAGAGGGGAAGATACTAGTTGGCTGGTTGGTTTGCTTTGCTTTACCGTCTCCTTACACAGTGGATATGACATGCACATTAACCTCAGATGAATTCATAATGATCAAGAAAGTCGTTACAGACATGACAAATGAAGTATTAATGACAGAGCACAGAGTAGAAAGGATTCCCTGAGTCAAGTGGTGGGCGAGGGGTTCAGCTCACTGCATTGCCAAGAGGGAGCAGCAGTACAGTTACTGGTGGCAGTCTCTTGCTCCCCAGAGATCAGGAGGAAGGATGATCCTATATTGCAATATTGTCTTCAAGGTAGGCAGCTCTTACACACCATTTAGAATAGTCTTTCTGACTGACATTTTGTGTCCTAAACTACTGTTTGCATCTTCATGGTTCAGAAAAATGCTTTTGAGTAGTAGAGTGCCACGCAGAGGAAAATGATGGAACAGGGCCTCTGAGCTCATCAGTAGACATTCAGGCACACCAGAATAGACAGCCCAAGTAAAGATATCTGGTATGTCAACCACAACCTGAAAGAAAAGGAGGCATTATGAAAGGAGCAGTTGGTTTTCTGGGGCCACTTAGGTCCTCCACTGGTTGCAGGAGCTAAGACACCTTCCACCTGCTTTTCCAAGCCAAGACTTCCACATCTCAGCTGACTGCTGCCAGCTGGACTCATAGGACTTGGAGTTTTGCTGTCACTGATCCCTACCACCACCTGTGAGACACAAGCTCTTTGGACTGTGGCACTCTAAGTGACTCTGGAATTAGTTCAGGAAATGTTCCCAAGACCCACCAGACAACAAATGCAGCTCCAGTTTCTGAATAATCAAGGACTTGTAGAAGGCCAGCAGAGGCAAGACAGAGTTTTATTTTTTCCCAGGAACCAGTGTGTCTTGTTCCTTGAATGATGCCTTCCTCCTTCCCCTCCTAAGGCAAAAATTATAGGTGTTTGGAGAACACTTTGGGGAATTGAGGTTTTTTGTGGAAAAAGTTTCTGCTGGAACATCCTGTCTGCTTGCAAAGTGATTGTATAAGGCAAAGAAAATAGAGATGTTGTCATCCCACAGTTTCCCTCCCTTGTGTGTATCAGACTTCCTAGACCTGTGTCAGGAAATAGTTCAGAGTAATTTGTTTAATTTATATCTCATCTCCTGATTCTCTAAGGATTCCTGAGGTTTGTGTTTCCTGAGTTCTGCATAAGCAAATTACTCTATTGGCTTTCTTGGTTTTCCATTAGGTAAAATCACAAAAAAAAGGGGTGGGGGGGGAGAAAGATAAAACTCATTGTAACAGTAATTTTGCAAAGAGGGAAGGGAAGGGAAGGGAAGGGAAGGGAAGGGAAGGGAAGGGAACTATGTCTACACAGGGGCAAAAGGGAAACGGGGTGGCAAGACGTGGGGATGGGGATGCAGTCTGGAAACCAAGGGTGAGCAGGGCTGCTTCTGTGGCTCAAAGTCCTAAATTAGGGACTCACATGTTTCACTTAAGTTGGAGTGTACAGCAGTTCTGTCGCCAGTTAACTCAATACAGGCATACTGTCAAAGGAATATTTGTGCCCATGGAAAAACTCCAGTGATGGCTGCAGCTGGACTTTTAAATAGGGCTCTGTTTTATCAGCATGAAAGCTGGATAGTGCATGGAGGGATGGCATAGGCAGGGAGCATTCAGTTCAAAGGCAGAGGTACCTCTCACCCCCTTTTTAATTTGTGCCTGGCTTAACCAGCATGCTGCACTGTGACCTGGAGTTGCTGTTTGTTTGCTCCTCCATATGAACTCCTGCACCCTAGAGAGTTAAAGCTCAGCAAAGAGCAGCTTTGCTCTGTTTAATTTGCACCCCACTGACAGTAACAAGGTCAAAAAATTCTTGTTCACTGGCCTCCAAATTTCTCTGGGATGGAGGCACATGTGCATTGGGAAACACGTGTCCCCACTATGGTGCGCAGAGAGCAGCCCCGCCATCAGGAGGGTGAAATCCAAGCAGGGGGGAAAAGGGCGTCACTTCAAAAGGAGGCATCTCTGATGTGGCTACCACTGGTGTCAGCTCAGAAACTGGTCTGTCAAGAGAGAAGGACAAGGGATGTGCTACTCCTTTGTTTTCACATCCCATGAGAGCAGACCACACTAGTGGGAGACACAGCTCCTCAGAAACGTTCATACTCTCCCAAAAATCCAACTTGAACAATGGTTCCTTTTGGATGTTGAAGCAGCAGCCTAACTATTGTGACAATTCTCCTGGCTTTGAGACACCCTGCAGGTGGACAAGAGATACATTACTAAACCCTGGGTGGATATCCTCAGCCTTTGGCTCTTTTCTGGTTGCACTCATACCACCATGCAAAGATAGGAAACACAGGCCTGTAGCAGGACTGATTAGGCAGAGTTGAGGTCTAAATGTTAAGAGCTTTATTGGGAGTCACACATTTTCTCCCATGACAGGGGCTCATCTCACACATGTATTATTCCAAAAAGGAGGACTCCAGGCACAAGCACCTACAAGATGTACTGTGTGGCTTAGAACACTTCAGGAGATGTGAAGTGTAGCTTTTATGTTCTATCCTCAGTTCTATTGATCTATGGCACCAGGTGGGATCCATCCTAGGGTGATGTGAGAGGTGGCAGATGAGCTCACCAAGCCACTCTCTATCATTTATCATCAGTCTTGACTCACTGGAGTGGTCCCAGATGACTGGAAGCTGGCTAACGTGACACTCATCCGCAAGAAGGGCCAGAAGGAGGATCCAAGAAATTACAGGCCTGTCAGCCTGAACTTGATGTCACGGAAGATTATGGAACATATCATGTTGAGTGCAATCACACAGCACCTACAGGATAGCAAACAGGTCAGATCAAGACAGCATGGATTTAGGAGGGAGAGGTCCTGCCTGACCAACCTGATCTCCTTTTATGACCAGGTAACCCACCCGGTGGAGGAGGGGAAGGCTGTGGGTGTAGTCTACCTGGACTTCAGCAAAGCCTTTGACACTGTCTCACACATTATACTCCTGGAAAAGTTGGCAGCCCACAACTTGGACAGGTGCATCCTTCACTGGGTTAAGAACTGGCTGGATGGCCTGGCCCAGACAATGGTGGTGAATGGTGTCACATCCAGTTGGCCGCCAGTCACTAGCAGTGTCCCCTAGGGATCAGTGCTGTGCCCAGTCCTTTTTAATGTCTTTAATGATGATCTGGACAAGGGTATTGAGTTCACCATTAGCAAGTTTGCAGATGACACCAAATTGGGAGCAAGTGTTGACCTGTTAGAGGGAAGGAGGGCTCTGCAGAGGGACCTGGACAGGCTGGATAGATGGGCTGAATCCAATAGCATGAGATTTAACAAGTCTAAGTGCCAGGTTCTACATTTTGGTCATAACAACCCCCTGCAGTGCTATAGGCTAGGGACAGAGTGACGATAGAGCAGCCAAGCAGAAAGGGACCTGGGGGGTACTGGTTGACAGCTGGCTGAACATGAGCCAGCAGTGTGCCCAGGCATCCTGGCCTGTATCAGGAGTAGTGTGGCCAGCAGGACCAGGCAAGTCATTCTTCCCCTGTACTCTGCGCTGGTTAGGCCTCACCTTGAGTACTGTGTCCAGTTCTGAGCCCCTCAGTTTAGAAAAGATGAGATGCTCAAATGTGTACACAGTAGGGCAACAGAGCTGAGAGAGGAGGCTCAGGGGTGACCTTATCACTCTCTACAACTGCCTGAAAGGAGGTTGTAAACGGGTGGGGGTTGGTCTTTTCTCCCAGGGAAACAGTGGCAGAATGAGATAACAGTCTTAAGCTGTGCCATGGGAAATTTAGGATGGACATCAGGAAAAAATTCTTCACAGAAAGATCGATTGCTCATTGGAATGGGCTTACCAGGGAGGTGGTGGAGTCACAATCCCTGGAGGTGTCTAAAAAAGGTTGGATGTGGCACTTAGTGCTAGTGCCATGGTCTAGTTAATAAAGTGGTATTAGGTCGTAGGTTGGACTTGATGATCTCAAAGGCCTTTTCCAACCTAGTTAATTCTGTGATTCTGATTCTACTTCTACTGATCCTTGGCATCATTTTTCAAGGTCCATCTGGTTTTGGCTCATTTTTCCTGGGATGGGATTGAAAGAACAGACCAGGAAGGTGATGAGAACAAAATGGATAAGACCTCCTCAGATCTTGCATGGCAGCTACAGCCCTTTCAAGTCAGGGATGTTGAGACAACAGCTGGGTTGGGCTCATCATACTCCTGGGAAAGTTCAAGGGGCAACCTTGTGTCATCTTGTTCTTTCTCCAAATCTCTCGAGAAGCCTGCTGCTGCAGCAGCTAGGTGTCTGAAGGAGTTAAAAGGATCCAGCAGGGCAGAGAGAGGAGTCCCACAGTTTCTAAGAGGAGAAACTCTGAGTTACTGACAGTCAGTTCAAGAGGGAGCAGCAGGCAGTCATTTTACTGCCTTTCATCTGGAGCTGTTTCAGTATTTGTATTTATTTTTTTTGCTTTCTTTATGACTTTCTCCTTATTAAAAAAAAATAAAGGAGGAAAAATAAAAGAAAATAGGATAAAAGGGAACAGCTCTTGTCTTCTTTTAAATTTGAAGGTAAGGGAATCAGGATGTAAATTAGCAATAACACATCAAAACAGAAGGATGATAATATGTAGTTAAGTCTGTTAAATTGCTCCTTCAGCTCTGGGGGTAAGAGAGGATTGTGGCAGTTCAGGAGTCTCAAAAGAAGCTAAGATTTGTATTTAACTTTCAAGTGAGCAGCAGTGGAAATAAATACTCAGGAGACACTTAACTGCACCAGTGCAAACATGCTTCATGAGCTCAGGAAGCAATAAGAACAACTGAGGGATGACCCAGAGGGGTCTTTCTGTGGATGTTCCCTCTTCTTCCACAGGTAGAGATGGAGTAGGGAACATGATTTTTGACTGTTCAAACTTTTAACAGTAATGCGGAAAACTCATAAATCTAGCCAGGGTATTTCACCCTGCCGTGAGCTTCAATTAAGGTTCCTGTCCTCCATCACTTGGTTGCTCACCCTGTGCAGCATGCATTGATCCGGGCTTCAGGTGCCGACAAATGATCACTGCCATCCCCAGCTGCTGACTGCTCCCAGTGCCAGGGCTGCCTCATTATTGAACTCGCTTTCTAGGTGCTCAGAGAGGGCTGAGTGGCCTACTGCATCATTATGAAAGCCACAGATCAAGAAAAAATATTGCGTTGATTTATTTTTGCCTCCTTTAAGACCTATTGTCTCTCTTTGTTTCTGTCAATTGCTTCAGTTACTATTGAGTCGCCAGTACATTGTCTCTTCCCTGTCAGAGATAATCTGCATTCTTATGGAACTGCCTGTTTCTTTCCATCACTCATTTATCACTTCTACAGCTGCATGGCTAGCAAAAGAAATGTTTTCATGTTCAATATCTATTTGGCTTCAGAATATCCATCAGGACTAGTAGATGTACAAATAGTTTCAGATATTAAAATAATATGCATATCCTTCATATCTTTCTTTCAATGTCTGTGAAACATTCTACAAACAACAGACATTTTGCAAAACAAAATCACTCTTGAAAGACCTAAATCCCGTTTGTATCCATATATTTGACGTTCCCTTTTTCCTCTTGTTTTCCTCCCTTTTATGTTCTTCCTCCTCTCTCGATCTGGTTCTCTTTCTTTTTCCCTCTCCCTTACCTGGTCTTTTCCATACCTACTGATATTTATCTTGTCCTTGTAGTTCCACTGTCAAATTGGTGGGAAAACTCTTCAAAAGTGCTGTTACTTTGCTATTCTTCTCCCACTGCCATGTGAGGAGTGTTCCTGATAATTTGAATACATTTTTCCATGTTGCAAGGACATATTAGTATCTCGGTGCTGAGTTTTGTACTTGGATCACACGAAGTACCCCTGGTCTTGGGAGGGCAATAACTCACACCATTCAGTCTTCCATGCAGAAATGGGCAGAGCAAAAGGATTTCGCTTTAGGCGGGATGTTGAGTAGATAATTTTTGTCCTTGCCATAATGCAAACCATTTGTGGGATTTAATTAAACTCAAAAGTGAGACACATTTGTGAGAAGAAAAATTTGAACGAATAGTCTCATTCCTGCTGAAGTCTTCTCTGAAGTACTCACATGCATTAATACCGCACAGCATTCAGTTTACCTGGGTAAACATGGATCTTGATTGATAGCCTTAGCACTCTCAAGCTAGGAACTTCACAAAAGGAAAAACTAATATAGTTGCAACATTGCCACTCCAAAATAGTCAGAAAAATCAGCTCAGTCCCCCAAACCCATAAGATTAACCTTAAAACCCCCCCAAACTCACATTCCCAAACCCAGTAATTTTCCTCTTTCTATTCCTTTGAATCACAGGCAGGATCTAGGGGAAAAGCTCTGCTGGACAGAACCCAGTGTGAATGCAAGATGCTCAGCAAAACTGCAAGTAAATTAGTTCCCATAGAGGAATGACTAGAAAGAGGATTTGGCATCCAAATATCTACTGTACTTGGGTAGTCCTCATACATCTCAGCTAACAGTTGTGTGCAGGCTAAGTATGCACACACAGATCTGTATATGTGTTCAGGATTGCATCAGGTCAAGTACAAGCCTCGTTATTACAACTATGTGGTTTCTAGACTCGAGTTAGATTTCACCCACACATTTGGGCATGACCAGCTCAGTCTCTCCACATCTGTATGCACGGATGTGTCCATTGATCCTTACATGCTTTCAGCCATCCCACATGGAACCCCTTCTGTCCCTGACAGATATGTTCCCATGTGTTTCACTCCTGCCTTCTCTCTCTTTTGTACATTTTCTGTTCATTTTTGCCTTTTTGTCATCAGGTAGATCTTGGAATCAGAAACAATGCTTGTTTTAGGGAAGGTCCTCACAGATCTAGAGTTCCACAGTAAAGGGAATTTACCAAGACCACACCACTTGGCATATGACTTGTCAAAGTCTTGCCTGCATGTATTTAACTTCAGGCACTGTGAAGGCACACTTCAGGCAGCACTGAAGTCAGCTGAACTGCTCACAGAGCACAAATTGCACTGCATGCTGAATGCATTGCATGACTGGAGCCTGAGGCAATAGACGCTCTGGGGCAGGACTTTTCTCCTTGCTATTATTTTTAGTAGAATGATACGTATCCCACTCAGACTATGTGTTTACCCTGTCCGTGAAGTGCTTTATGAAAGAAATCAGTGCCAGAGGCATTTTGCAACAGAAGCAGCAGAGGGGCAGGAAGAGCATGCGGCACTCATGAATCCTCCCATCTTTGCCATTTAAGCCGTATCCCTGCAAAGTGCCTTGAAACTTGAAGGTACAAGCTCTGAAAAGTTGTCTTACTTCCAGTCTCACTTGTTTGACAGATGTGCTCCAGCAAAACATAGTCTACCAGGACATGAAATGCTGGTTTTTTCCACAAGTAATCCATCTCAAGAAGCAGGCCAGTGTGCAGGGATTCTGAGCTTTCAATTTTGTCAGTATCACAGAATATGCCAAGTTGGAAGGACCCACAAGGCTCTTTGAGTCCATCTCCTAGCCCTGCACCCATTCCCAAGATTCACATTATGTGGTCAAGATTATTGTCCAAACACTTTTTGAACTCTGGTGGGCTTAGTGCTGTGACAACTTCCCTGGAGAGCCTATTCCAGCATCCAACCACCCTTTCATATTATGCCATTCCAAAATGGCCTCTGTTGTGATCAAAGCTAGGGAATGCCTGTGGTAACTAAAAACAAACAAACAAACAATTAAAAAAATATTACACTAAATTTCATGGTGTGTCCAAGAAAGAAATGTTTCTTATCTGTTTTGGCTTTATTTTTTCTCTTGTTGATGTGCCTTCTTTTTTTTTTTAACTGAACCACCTTATAGCTGCATTGAGCAAAAATGAGGTTGAATTTTCTTCAATGTTTTAGAACTGCTGTACAAAGAGATAACCCCTTTTCTCCATATCCTCCCTCCCCTCAAATGAATTAAATAGAAAAAAATGCAGGAGGCAGAGGTCCTCCCTAGAAATACAGTACTAGAGCTTGTCTTTTACTTTGCAATTCCTAGCAGGTTGTATTATCTGAACATACAAATCAGAATTATTATGCACTTTATAAAAAGGTACATCTACTCTATGAATAAATTTAACATAAAATTCACTTTTCTCCTGAGACTTCAGGAATTAGTAAAAAATCACTTGCTGACTCCAAACAAATAGTCATTATAGGTTTCTAAAGTAGGGACCACATTCTCTTGGTGAGTGTCTGGTGAAAAAAACCCACACAGTTCCTCTGTCCTGCTGCTTAGAGTCATACTATTTTCACCATACTGAATATCTTTTTAGGAAGGAGCTTGGGGGAGGGTGAGACTTCATGTATGATTTCATACTACATAAAGAAAACTGTTTCCTGCATTGTTATGAAGTTGGTGTTACCAAAGTAAATCAGCCTTGAAGTCTCAAAAATCTTTGATGGGATTAAAAACACTCAGATTTTTTTGTTCCATTATTTTATTGTCTGGTTCCTGAGCTCTTCAAGTTTCTTTTTGAGGGTTTATCTCAGCTTATCACAGAATCAGTAAGGTTGGAAAAGACCATAGAGATCATCAAGTCCAACCTATCACTTATTACCTAACCTAGCCAAACCTGTTACCTACTCTGCTGCCATCCTGCTACCAACATCCTTTTTTCATTATGGTTGAGTTTCACTCATAATATGACAGTCTACGGAGCCAGGGTTTAGTAGAAAACAACAAGTAATTTGACAAACTTTGACAGCAGATTGAGAGAGATGATCAGCACTGGTGAGGCCACACCTGAAGGGCTGTGTCCATTCAGGCACTTCTATCCAGTACATGGATACATGGGGAAAAGTCCAGAGAAGAGCCACAAAGATGATTAAGGGAGAGGTAAAAAATTGAGTGGCCAAGACCACTGAGCAGTGGTGAATGGAGCTAAATCTAATTGGCTGGAATTTAGTGCACCCTCAGTAAGTTTGAGGATGACACTAAGTGCTGAAGTGTAGGAAGGCCTAAAGAGGGATTTGGACAGGCTGAATCAACGAGCTGAGGCCAATTGTGTGAAGTTTAAAAATATCAAGTGCTGGGTCCTATAACTTAGGTCACAACAACCACATGCAGCACTACAGGTTTATGACAGAAAGGCTGGAAAGTTGCCAGATGGGAAAGGACCTGGGGGTGTTGGTCAACAGCTGGCTGAACATGACCCAGCAGTGTGCCTAGGTGGCCAAGAAGGCTAATGGCATCCTGGCCTGTATCAAAAATAGTGTGGCCAGGAGGATCAGGGAAGTGATCATTCCCCTATATGCAGCATGTGCGAGGCTGCGGCTCAAATTCTATTTTCAGTTTTGGGTCCCTCACTACAAAGGACATTGGGCTTCTGGAGTGCTTCCAGAGAAAGGCAAGGAAGATGGTGAAGGGTCTAGAGCAGAAGTCTTATGAGAAGTGACTGAGGGAGCTGGGTTGTTCAGCCTGAAGGAAAGGATGCCTAGAGAAGACCCTAGCACTTCCAATATGTACCCAAAAAAGGTTGTAGCGAGGTAGAGGTCAGTCTCTTCTCCCAGGTAATAAGCAATAGGATAAGAGAAAATGGCCGTAAGTTGCACCAGGTTGTCAAGCAAAGGCTTCTCAAACATTGGAATAGGCTGCTGAAAAAAGTGGTTGAGTGATCACTACTTCAGGCATTCAAATGATGTATAGGTGTTGTGCTTAGAGACACAGTTTAGTGGTGGATGTAGCAGTGTGAGGTTAAGTGTTGCACTCAATGATCTTAAAGGCCTTCTTCAACATAAGCAATTCTAGCTCTTATGTTGCCATGGGTAGTTGTGAAGTCTTCATTCTTGGAGATGTTCAAAAGCCATGTGGTCACAGTCCTGGGCAAGCCTGTTCTAGGTGGCTCTGCTTGAGCAAGTGGGGTTGGACTAGATGACTTCCAGAGGTCCCTTCCAGCCTCTGCCAGTTTGTGATTCTGTGACTTCCTTCTATTTTTTCAAGACGTATTCGGTGATATCCATGCAGCATCCAGGGCTTCCTTTGTCAGGCATCCTTTGTTCAGACAAAGTTTATGCTGATAAAGACTAGAACTGTAATTGTCCTTCTCATTTCTCAGCCCCTTTTTCACAGAGTTGAAAGAATATAATACAAACTTATATCGTTCTTAATTCCAAGAGCACTAGTAGTCTCAATTTTGATAAGTTCCAATCAGTTTTGAAGTTGAAATGCTTGGGCGGGAGGGGCTCTGGCCTCGGGGCTCAGCATTTTTATGGGGCTACAGAGAAGATGCAGCTGACCTCCCACGATATTCAAACGATTACTGCAGTGAAAAAAAGTATCACCACCTAAACAGTCACACAGTGCAGGGTCTATTAGCTACAGTCCCAAACTCAATCAGACTGCTTTGAGACTGACTTAATAAACAAAATCTTCTCCAGCTCTGGGCTGACGTCATTGGTGACGTATTCAGACTCATGGTCACACATAAAAAGAAAAGAGTTATAAAAGGTCTGGCTTCTCTCAGTAAGAGAGTAGCTCAGGTTTACTTAAGTTTTATGGTAGTGGTGGGAAATTGAATGTTGCCATCTGAGCTGAGATAGACTAAATTTCCTGTGTCCTAGAAAATAAGAAAAATTCTGTAATCGATGTGTTTGCTGTGTCAGTGGTCTTATAGAAAATCCATTGGTTTTCTATGGACAAACCTCTCATTGCTGTCAACAGACTGCAATAGGATTTCACTTTTGTGTGCCATTCATCTACATTTTAGAACAGTGTAAGTCTACCAGAGTCAACAGTGGTACCCGGGATAATCCACAGATAGGACCAAGGCTCACAAAAATAGGACCTGCCTGGTTGTTTGTAATCTCTACCCTAAAGACTTTTCCAAGAATTATGAGGACAATCATAATAGGTACAGTATGTTGAGAAGAACTGGCAAGGAAAGATTAATTTTAAAGAAACCTGAAGGCACATTTAGAAGTTCATGTTGGAGCACAGACTCTGTGCACAGTGTGGTCCATGTATGCATTATTTGCATAAGAGATATGGCTCAGAAGGGTTACTGGGAGAGAACTAGAAAGCAGATCCTGCCTTTTCTCTTCCTCCCCTACTCCATCTTCCAGTTCTAACTGAGGCTAGCCTAATGATGGCAGAAAACACATTAAGAAAAAAGAAAAGTAATGACTCTTCTGTCAGTTCACGGAGCTGAATCAGCTTGCTGATGGCTTGGGGGAGAGCTGGATAGGGCGCAAGGGAAGAGAATGGGCAGGGACAAGCATCATCATCACTTCAGCAGAAGCCACAGGGTCAGCACAGTTGTATTTGCCTACTACATCTTCATTACAAAACCTGCACTTATATCAAAGAACCATCAGTGCATATTTTCAAGGCACCTATCAGTACCTTGTGGGTAGGATTACCCAATATCTACAAAGAGACAGACTCATCCTCTCACCGCCAACACTCTGCTTTCCGGAAAATATTTTCCTTGAGCTCCACGCTTAGTGAGCAGCAGGCCTATTATTGTACCTAAATGGGAATTCCCTGGTCTGGTTAGCTTGCTTTTTCCTTCCTGCAGAAGAATTGCTTATTCATCAAAAATAAAATTCTTCTTAGAGACAGTTCAATTGCAATGAAGTTGCTGTGAAACCACTGACAGGCTTCCAAACCTTTCCAAACTGAAAACTTCATCTGGCCTCCTACCAGTCTGCCTTTCCAGATGGAGAGCTAGAAGTCCCTTTTTTTTTCTACTGTCCCCTACTTGACAGTTCACCATCCTGTCAGTCTGATGAGGTATGGAAAGCCCCAACTCTGCTGAATTTACAAGCTTCAAAGTCTCCAAATCCCCACTTCCTGCCTGTCACAAGGCATTTAGGCTTTCATTGCTCCTGGGTTTTAGGGATGCTGGATAGCAACTCAGTAGTGGAACTGACAAGGAACTGGGAACCTGGAAGCTCCTTATTCAGCAGATACAATGAATGATTTTTTGTTGCTTCTCCCCATTAAATTCAGATTCCAGTAGAAGTGGGATTGTTTTCACTCACCTCATGAGTTTGAAAAATTTTGGTTTTCTAGGTTGAAAATGGAAACAGTATCCAAACCCTGCCATAGAGTTTCTGTGTAGAGCTCCACCCAGTAGCATCCATCATAACTAAACTATACAAAAAAAATGCAATCTCCCAGAGCCTGTCTTGGGTAGAAATTTCCAACACATCAGTGACAGTTTTTAGGAGCATTACAGCCCAGTAATAATAACAATAATCATACTCCTCTGTTTAAAGAAGACAGGGAATTCCTTTCAGAACCCACAGCTATTTTCCTAATAAATAAATCATTGTGGGTCCTGCAATAATATTATTTTGCATTTACCTTCGTTACAGCACAATACTATTTGTTGCAATTGCATGATTTGCGAAGCAAGCTACAGACTTACCAGTTACTCATGTGCATTTTTTATTTTATCTTAATTCCTTTTACTTTGATGTCTGTGCTGTTAACAAAAATATGATGTGACTAGAGCTTAAGCAAGACTCCTCTCCACTAGTTCAGTTAACAGTGGCAGAAGGCTCAAATGAGTCTAAAGAGTATTTTACCTAATAGCTGAAAACATACTCTTCCATGAAAATCAAATACATGAGGGCTAAACACATGAACACAAACACTCTCCAGAGGGTTGCCTTGCTTGAAAGACGTATTATTTGTGTTATGAAGAAATATGTTTCTTCTGTAATAGAAGGTCTATTTTTCAATTCTTTAATGAATCCAGAGCAAATATCTGATTACACCTATAAAAGTGTAATCAGATCAACATACAATCCCAACCACACCAAGCA
>WEKX01014653.1:235961-263324 GCA_013390025.1 Pitta sordida | reverse complement strand
CCAGTAGGCCCTAAGACACCTGGATCCATGGATAACTTAAGAATTCCAGTCTAGCCAATAGCACTGCTTCCATGAAGTTGATTTCTCAAGACAATTTCAGAGATGACTGCCATGAATACCAATCATGTAGTGACAAACCAAGTTATGTCTCTGACAGCAAATGTTTCAATATAAAAAAGACTGAGACATAATAAGAAGACTGAACATAGGGCTGACAGTAAAAGTTTATAATGGAAGTAAATTACAAATCAAATTCAACACATCAGAAATGTTAGTACAATAGGAACAGATAAGCCTCAAAAAGTCCTTCATCTGTGTATGAGAAAAATTTTACCTTTGTTGTCACTTTCTCTTGTAAAGAACGTTTTTGCTCCCTTCAGACTTTTCACCATGAGTCTCAGTAACAGGTTTTTTATTCTGGTACCTTGTTATTTTTCCCCTGTATTTGTCTAAGCTTTGCATTTCAATTACATATCAACTCTACAATTTAAAAAGCAGGCCACATGCTACTATATAGAGACTTACTCCCCTCTTCCAGGACAGATTTCTGCACTATGCTCCATTGTCCGGTAGATGTTACACATCCTGAATCCATTACACTGAAGATAACACCAGAACACAGTTCATTCAATTGACTCTGAAAATTCACTGAGGAGCAGACAGAAGTCTCAGTAGCTAAAAACTCGACATATGAGGTGGCTGAGCTCCAGCTGCAATGTAATAGAAGTGTGAATGACTGAGACTGTGGATCATTGACCATGAGGACCAGACAGATTCTGCTACCCATCAGTGATTATTGAAAACAAATCACAAATGTCAGTATAGGTCAGTCTAGGACAAGAGGCACCTAAAAACATGCCTACACTGTCAGCTGAACTGGTCAATCATAGGTTTGCACATTCAAGTCCAGCGACACCCACTAATGTAATTTGATACAAATACAACAAGAATTTCTTTTAGTACTATTTATTATATATAATATTACTATATTATTATTACTATTAATAATTGCTATTANTGTGAACTTGAGAAGCAGCAAAGGCAACTGATACCTGTGGTATCTCTGAGCATGATTCTAGAAATGGAGAGTCACATCATTTGGCAAAATCAAAAAGGTCAGTAACCATTAAATAAAGATGAGGAATGAGGACCATTGGTGACAAAGAAATGAGGATGCATCTTATTCTGCAGCAAGTTTTTACTTGGAGGTGTCTCAAATTATCTGTTCTGCAGTAAAATTAGGATTTGCAGAAAAGTACCTTTTTGTTGAAATAGAGGTTTCCATTGTAAAAACATCAGTGTCTCTGAAATTTTTCTGAAGAACATTTCCTAAGCCCAGGGTAGGACTTTAGGGCACAGGCAGAGATAGAGCCAAAAGCCAGTAATTGTGTCCTGATGCAGATGAGGAAACCGAATGTCCATCTTTGGTATTTAATGCTCTTTTATGGCCAAGTCTCCAACTCACTTTTCCTAATAAATTTTTAATATCTAGACAAAATGAAACACTGAGAAAAAAGCAGTAACTTACTTCCTACTGTCATTAGACAAGTGTTTTCCTGGGTTTGTGCAGCTTCTCATCCATACTTTGAATTGGATGAAAGTAAAGGACTTGGTTGTTGATGTCTGGGGGGAAATTCTAGTTCTTAGAACATTTACTGAGAGGTAGTCAAAGATGTCATGAATTGCTTTAAGCACCACTGCTTTCTCCTGGTTAAAACTGGAACTGCAAAAATAACATGTACAAACATAGTATTGTCAATAAGAAATTAATTTTCTCCTCAGCATTTTGATCTGTGCACATCCCAAACGTGAGCTATGAATGATCTGAGAAGCATGGCATTAATTACAATTTTTAATTCTGTAGTGGCAAACTTGCCTTATCATCCCTGCAAATGCTAGCTAATGACTGTGTGAAACAGTTGCAATATTATTCTTATTTTAGGAGAGGACATGACACTTTTTTGTTGTCTCCTATCACATAAGCTGGACTACTGTGAGAGGCATTCATGTTACTCACATCCAAATGCTGAAGCAGATAGAATTTAAGAACAGTGATCAGGTCGTTAAGCTAAATCTGCTTAGCTTGACCTAAATTCTCAGTCATGAATCAGTTGCTCTGATACAGAAGTCTGCAGATTACAGAGAAGGTTTTTCCACTGCTTTGGATAGTTAAAAAAAGAATAAGAGAGAATAACACTGTCTTTGTCTCTAGACAGGAAAAAATCAGGACCACATTGTCATCGAGGATTGGAGATACTTGGATTACATCGTGGCACCTTAGGGTGTCCATTCCCTTCTCATTGTGGTCCTCTGTTGCAGTAACATTGTCACTTCCCACTGAAAAGACTTGCTCACAGGCAAATTTATATTCTTGCCTCTTCAGCGTCTAGAGTTCATCATCCCTGCCATTTCACTCTCATTAGTGTTACCTTTTGTTAACCTTGAAGATATAAATTTGATAAGGCTTCCAGAAGATGATATGTCACAGATGGAATAAAAACAGGGACAAAGCTTATTGGCTATTAAAAATATTAAGTCTTCCTCATGCTACTTTACTATGCTCTGTGCATAAAGTTTGCCCAGAGCCTGGCCCTCAGACTGGGAGAGAAAATATTCTCTACTAACACCAAAATAAACTTGTTTCGTCTCATGGCTGTGCCGGCTGCCAAGAGTCCTCTATTCAGATGGGTAGATCTCCTTTGATACATCTGGGTATGTCTTAATAAAGTATAGAAGTAAAATATGTCTTGATCCCTGGAAAAGGTTTAAAGGAGAGATTCATGAAGTGTTGCTGGTGGCTTATCGTCATTTATCAGACAAAGGAAAGTTGACTCCATGGCAAGTTAATGCACAGTGGGTCATAATTGAGCAGTGATATGTGAGCCTTGCACAGCTCTTCTTCTGAGCATCCCTCTGCTCTTGAGGTGCAGGAAGGACTGGAATGTTGCCAGAGCTGCCTTATTTTCTCTCCCAAATACCAAGGATGCATGTGGCTCTCCTCTCCCTTGTTCCTCTGACTGGAGGAGCTGTCTGGGTCTTTTGGTCTCTCCATTTCTTTTCATGGATCCCATGGCTTTTCAACACTGAATCTGGTTCTCTTGAAGCTTAAACTTTCACTTCTGTGGAAAAGAATGTATTTCTGATGGAGAAGATGCTTAAGTCTCTTGTTAGGATAATGAATGGGTTAAACAATGGGAGATAAGTTATGCAAAGGGTGTTATCGTGTCAGTTTGAGGAAATCAAGGAAAACCTCATGTGTTGCCTCCTAGACAAATAAATCTTCAAGTCTTTTCTGTTATTATCTTTAAATTCATATTATGAATTAATTTTTACCTTTCTTAAAGAGGCTGTCTTTGAAGACCTGCACCTCTGGGTATATTCCAGGAAATGCGTAACCTATAATTCATAAGATCTTTGTATCCTATAAGTACTAATTCTCTGTGATATAATGAGGTCCTGGCTGGGTATTTACATAAAACCCAGTTCTGCCTTTTGGCACCCCTACATAGTAGTTTACACTAACAGTAATGTAAGCCCTTCACATCAATTCAAGACCTTAATATAGCCCAAGGTAGTATCTCATAATTTCATGGTAAATTATTTCTGTCTTATAAGACACAGAGCAAATTGCAGGTAAATTATTAATAATAATACTTAGATCTTATCTTCAAAGGGCTTCACTAACATTAATTAATTCCTGCACTGCTTTAAGGTAGGTAGCTGCATTATTACTTACATTCTTTACAAAAGGGGAAATTAAAGCAAAGGCAGGATGAGATCTGCCTGCAAATGTTATGGGATCCAGACTACCAGGCAGAGGCAGATGAGAAACAAGGACCAGATAAAATACTCTGCCTCCAGCTATTTGCTATTTTATTGTGCTACAGGTCACTGCTTCTGTGACAGGCTGAATGAGAAAGTGCAAAGTGAAACCCTGTTCCACCACCTTCTTTTTCAAGTCTGGCACCTCCAGTTACACCTTCCAGTGGCATCTGCTGGTGAAACTAATAAGGGAGTTGCACTAATTTCATTAAACTTTACTCTGAGAATGGTTATGTTGACCAGTAAAAGCAATACAGCCAAATTTATTGTAGGTTACTTACTAGCAAGCTCAATTTCAAACATGGAAATAGAATTCCAGGCAGAAGATAAAAGAAATGGGACTTTCAAAAATATTTTTTTCTTAACCTTCTAATACTTCTTACCTCGATCTCAAAAATAATTCTGAATTTTATGTGGATTTAAAAAAATTATTAAGACCATATAACATCTTCTTTCAACTGCTAATTGTATATCAAAGTATGACAGCACATGGTCAATAAAATACCTGGTATCTGTCTGCTTTTAATTATTAAGGGCAATTACACTGAGATAATTAGAGTATCTTACCTCTTTTTGCGAGTCAGATTAAGTCCTGATTTCATTAACAAACAAGAAATTGCTTTATTGTGCAAGAGGTAAAATGAGAACATTTCAAAAGTGATTTTATGAAAGAAGGCATTCACTAAAAAAAATATGAAAAATGCATATAAAAATAGTATAGATACAATTTTCCAATTACAAATCAAATTTGAAAATGAAATTTTGAAATAGGATCATAAATTCCTTTTTCTTTTAAAAATGTTTTCTCCTGCAGGAAATCCGTAGAAGCTCATATGCTTTTGCAAAAACTTAAAATGAGCTTAATACAAAGACTTCTTTTCTAATGAAAAGTAATGAAAACTGCTTAAAAAATGTTGTCTAATCATCCTGACTACAGATAGCTGCCAGGATTCTGCTCAGACCTCTACAGCAAGCTTTGTTCTCTTTTGAAATTATATGGCCCTGTATCATGTCCTCCCGTAACGAAGCCTTGGTTAAATAGCCTCAGGAAAGGAAGTCTATACAGCAGTGCCCTCAGACAGTTATAATATGCTCACAACTCAGGGCTAATCTACTGTTGGGTCTGTATTTATCCTCCCCAAATTCACTTGTTAGCATGTGCAGAAGCAGAGCTGCTGTCTTCTGCAGTCCGGAGTGTTGCTTGCACCCACTGCCCGACGTGGTCCAGCCTGCTTATACCCAAACCACGGGCTGGAGATGCCTGGATCTGTCCTTTGGCAAAGAAAGAAGTCCTGGATAACTTTGGGCACCCAGGTAAACCTAAAATTGGGGAAGCTTTGGTGTAGCAGCTGCGCAGCTGAAGCTGTTCAACTGTTGGCTGTGGCCATAGGGAGAACATGGAAAATCTTCCCTGAACTGGCAATGGATGGCATCCATCTGTGTAAAGGGCTCAGAAAAGTGTTACAGAGGATCTAATTTTACAGAGATATCAGCTGACTAGTTATCATAGAACTCTAGAATGGCTTGGGTTGGAAGGGCCTTTAAAGATCATCTTGTTCCAACCCCCTCACCATGAGGAGGGACACCTTTTGCTAGACCAGGTTGCTCAGAACTTCATGCAACCTGACCTTGAACACTTCCATGAATGAGGCATCCACAACTTCTTTGGACAACCTGTTCCAGTGCCTCAACACCCCTACAGTAAAGAATTTTTTCCTAATACATAATCTGAACCTGCTCTCTCTCTGTTTGAAACCATTCCCCTTTGCACATGAACACAATACCCTTGTAAAAAGTTCTCAGGTCAGAAAACTCAGCCAAAACGAAAGAAGAAGTTCCCGCTGGAACACCAATAATTAAGGATCTAGGAAGTAGCTTCTTTTCAGATATTAGTATTAATTTACAAATTGTGATCCACTAGTTGTTCAGCTCTAATTATGAAAAGCATTTATCATGTACCTAAATCGATCCTTCTTCAGGCTTCAGTCCATGCCCAAAATGTGAAGAGTTGTCTGTTTGGAAGAGGGCACAACAATCAAACCTGGTCTAGTAACAGCTAGGGAGACATCCTCAACCTCTAGTGTTCCTGTTTGTATACCAGGATTGTATACCTGATTGTATACCAGGATTGGAGGTTGATCATTTTCAGCAAAGAAAATCCAGGGACCTGTGATCAGGCGAATCTACCACCTGCCCCATCTACCTAAAAGTGACCTAATATAAAAACAGACAAAGCTGTGCCTGATCCTTTAGCAGTTATTCCAGTCCCCATTTCACTGGATTCCAAGCTGGAAGCAATGAAGAGAATACAGCCTTGTTGTTATCAAAAATATTTTATTTTATGGGCTTTTTTCCTTTATTTTCCCTATTTATTTTTTTTTTAACTTTTTCAGTCAGTTTTCATGCACCTTCCCACACTTTTTACTCCCTCATTTTGAGGGAAAAGCATGTGTGTGTGTGCCTGCATACACATTCAGTCCTTGTAACTACCACTGGGAAAAGCCAAAAAGAAAAAGAAGCACAAAAAGTTTTAGTTTTCTCACACTCTCAAGAACATGTTAAAGAGTGTTTGTATATGACAGGATTTAGACCTGCTTAAAGCCATCAGCTACAGACTGTCAAACCAGGGTAGTGAAATTCCAGTTTCCCCATGTGCCCTGGTTGGACAGTTGCAGCAGTGGAAGGGCAGCCTACAGAAGGCACTTTATGTCCATGTCTAGATAGGCGATAGAGACACCAAATGAACATAGTTTTGATGTCACCATCTTTCACCAGCTCTGTAGTTTGGTTTAATAACATACTTTCTGCTGCTGTCTGCAGCAAGTCACGCGGTTGTCACCCCCTCCCCTTCCCAACAGTTTTTAAGATAAAGAATATGTGTTTGATTGGTGACTACAGAAAGGAGGGGATTAAATCCTGCTTCTAATATTTTGAAACTGGACTGGTTAGCTCTGGACTTCTCATAGAAACACTGGGTGAAATGAATATCAAATTTGGTAGCCTTGAATTTTTCCCCCAATAACTTTAGGACAATGTATAAAATCCATATTGAATCACATTTACCCCTCTGCAGGTGCCAAGCCTCTGAGGAATGGGACAGATCTCAGTCAGACAACCCAAAAGTCTGTCTAAGTGTCCACCTACACACTCTAAGACTTTTACCAGGAGAAATAAAGAAATAAAGACATCCATATATGGTGCAGTTGAGGCCATGTAAAAAGCTTTATGAATCTGTGTAGCTATTCCTCAGAGTCACTTCAAATTTACTAGTACCTGAGGTATTAAAAGCCAGATTGGTACTTTGAATCTCAAACAACCCAGCAGAAGATAAATTGCTGACATGTGAATCCATATTATCTGTTAGATGTCTAGCATGTGGGCTGCTCTTGCATGGCATTGCAAAGAGAACTAGCAATCACCTGAGAGAGAGAGAGAGAGAGAGAGAGAGAGAGAGAGAGAGAGAGAAAACTAGAGGCACAGGGTACAAGGAAAAGAAAACTTAATCCCAAGTCATTCTTCTGCCATCTCTTTATTTTTCCAGGGTCCGTATGCTTATGGGAGTAAGTCTGCCTGAATAAGGATAAGGCTCTATTCTTGACCAGTCACTTCTGCGTAGGAACTGCCAAAAAGAGTCATGCAAAGTGTCGGCTATCCCACAGGTAAGCTGTAGTCAGAACTCTGATTCGTCTCCTGTTCCCACACTCAGCCCAGGCTTGAGTGCCCTGTCTCTTGCACAGGCAGCCTAAACCTGCCAGGTCAGTCCTTCATTCATTTGCTTCAGC
This sequence comes from Pitta sordida, assembly GCA_013390025.1. Taxonomy (NCBI): domain Eukaryota; kingdom Metazoa; phylum Chordata; class Aves; order Passeriformes; family Pittidae; genus Pitta; species Pitta sordida. Next base: position 255,720 of record WEKX01014653.1, on the reverse strand, counting down.
AAATGAGGGTGTGTATGGAGACAGAGAGGGAAGAGAGAGCAGCAGGGTGATGCTCCTGCCACACTCAGGGAGGGTGATCTGAAGCCCTTCCCAACAGCTGAGATCAGCCTGAACAAAATAGCAGAGTGTGTGGAGCCAAAGCCCAGGGCTCAAGTCTAGGATGAAAATACAATGCAAATACAACCATTCAGAGCTGCGAGCATCTGGTGTGCTTGGGAAATGCCAAGGGCACTGCACTGCACAGTGCACAAAATCTCTGAGTGCAAGTACTGGAAAAAATTCAGGGACATTAGCTGTTCTCATACTAAAAAGGACGGAAAATTAGGTCAAGTAGAGCTCCTGCTGGAATGAGTATCAAAGCCAGTATAGGCAGTTCTATGCTGTGCTCCAAGGCGTTATCAATGTTTTGTTGCCTTGTCAACGATTTAGCCTCATGTTAGTAGCCCACCAAACCTCAACAGGGCAGGGTAGGGCAGCAAAGACTGAGAACACCTAAAGGCATCACAGAGATAGTTCTTTACAAGTGATCCTGTAATCTACAGGACTTCCAGCAGTGAGTGTTATTAAACGTTCTTTCAAGTGATCAGGACAAAGAGGAGCTACTCTATGGACTTAGCTACATTAAAATAAGTATTGGAATGTATGTGACCTCCATATTGGAATTCCAGAGTGTGCACTTCGGCTTATTTAAAGAATTAATTTGGAGAGTACACTGGGAAACACTCCTAAAAAGCAAGGGGGTCTGGGAAAGCTGAAAAAAGATTGCTTCAAAGTCTAGAAGAAGAGGACTATCCTATAATTAAAAAAGAATTAACTATCCAAGAAGGCTTGTATTTGCCAGAGTCACTGTTTCTCTCCATACCTTCACACGTCTGATCAAGACTCAAGACTAGGGTATTCTCTCCCGCTTTCTTCCCTTGCACTTCCATTTATATAAATATTCTCATCACATGTCTTACATAAGAACCCATTTTTTATCTCAAGTAAGGTTCTCTATCTGCGTCCTGTTACCACTATAAACACATTTTGATCAGACACTAATAAAACCACTTTCTTTTGGGTTTTTCTTTTGTTTTCTCTTCTAGCTGACAGGATGCATTGAGCTACATCATAAACATTTACAAATGACATTAGAAAAGAAGAAAAATGTAATAGTCTTTCATTCACATTTAAGACTGCAGCAAGTACAACTCAGGCTGCAGTTGCTTTGGTGGATTGGGTCCCCAGCTCATGTTTTCTTGGTGTCTAAGATTAAGCCCATACTGCACTTCCAGTGGTAGAGAATCTCTCACTTTCATTTTTAAAGCCACATGGGGATGGGAAAAACCCTTCAGGCAATGAACAAAGTGAGGGGAGATGTCCATTTCACACCTCTGATACATACTAGCTTTATTCCTCTCCTCAGTTCTTCTGCCTCTATGGCCACTCGCTCTTCAATTACCTTACCCAAGTTCCTGAATTGCCCCCAATTCCTAGGTTTTATTTCATGGCAACCTCTTATGTAAAAGTGAATTAATAGTGACACACCTACGACATTTACTGCTGATATCAACACCTGTGTTGTAAACACCTGAGAGGACAAGTAATGATAGAAGGGAACAGTGGCAGTGGCTGGCAGCACTTTCTCAATAGCAAAGAGCCTGTGGTGGTTTTCACAACGTTCAGCAACTATCACCACTTCTTTCTTCATCTCCTGGTGAGTGTAAAGGGTCAGGAAAGGAAGGGAGGCAGGGGAACACAGCCAGGACAATCTTCAGAAGCAGTTTCCATAGCTTTACAACAGACTCAGCTCTGAGATGATAATGACTGTGTCTAGCAGTTTATAAAGCTGGAAAGGGAACTGAGATATTTCTAAGCATGTCCTTAAGCTTTGGGAAAGAAGCTTCATTCAATATGGGTTTGTTTGCTTTCTTGTCTTATTGCTGTGGGATTACGAGCCTCAGTATTTGTCGAGGAAGAATGAGAAGAATAGTCACACAATAACAACACAATTAGATCTGACTCAGGGAAACTCAAGTGATGGTTGGAGGGTAGGGAGTCATCTGGGATGCTGGAAAAATATTGGAAGCTAGAAATCAGGGGAACAGTAAAGCCAAGAGAAGCTTAGAAGAGACAGTGCACTGTAGGTGAAATCAGCACACTGGGGAGGAAAGCACTTAAAAGGGCTGATAGACCTAAAAGTACTCAGCAGAGAAAAGGTCCTGTTCTGGGATCTGGTCTGGTGCTATTAATACATTACTTTTGCTGCTGCCCACGTCATCTGGGCACCCTGAATCTCAGAAGATGATCTAGCATTTGTTCTCTGTTTCAGAAGCTGCCTTACACTGGTGGGGTACAACATTAATTTTTCGAGTCCGTTCCCCTCACTTAATAGAAGAGTTGGGAAGTCTGTCCTGACCATGAAAAAACTGTTATGTAGTGAGAGTGAAGACAACAATTCTTCTAAAGTTCTTAAGAGTAGGAAATATCTGAAAAGAGATGCAATCACACATAAAGCTCAAGGCCTCTTTATCATTAGTATGCCCTAGAAGAAACTGAACCTGTACTGAGGATCAGGGACATTATATTACAATTTTTTGTGTTGTAATTGTGAGGAAATGATGAGGAAAATGGTAGAAACCCTATCACTTGGAACTACTTGAATGAAGTATTAGTTAATGAACCAAGAATAATCCTACATTAGGAAGATGTACTGGGTAATTATTTAGTATCCTATGTCTGCTTTTTTCCAAACTACTTGGACAGATTTTTCTTTAACCTCTTGACTCTACAGAATCACCCCTCTACCTTTTTTTAAACTGCTGTAATACTATTAACTTAAATGAAACTAGGTCAATTTTACCATCTGGATTGGCCCATGGTGACGTTTGAAAAAGGACTTCTTGCCTTAAAGAAAAAAAACAGAAAACAACCAAGGATTAGTTTCCAAAATAATTTTAAAATACACATGTAATATATTTGTGTGTTTCTCTCACCTTGAAAAGAGCAAGGATGAGAAGCAAGTCTGCAAATGAATAGTTAATTTCAGTGTTGTAATCTACAAGGCAAAATCAAAAGTGGAATAATAGCAGAATACCATTCTGACATAGGTAAAAACAGAGAGAGAATGAAGTTTTTCCTAGATCCAGATTCCTGACAACTGCAGAGTAATAAGCTGCTTTCAGTTATATTTGCTTTCATAGGAGAACAAATCATGGTTAATGTCCATCAACTTAGGAAATGTCTTGATCTTTAATTACAAACCATTGGTTATTCTCCACCTGTCCACTTGATTTCTTTGAAAATCCAGTGGAAGGTAGGGTGATGATCAGCACTGAGATAAGAATGTGCGGACTTCAGGGAGAGATGAAGATGGAAAAGGGTTCTGCAGGGCACTTCCTCTTACAGCAGAGGCAGGTGTGAGGACAGACTGCTCAGGTGCTCACTGTACAGTAGTTTCCTGTGTTTACCCTTGATTTCACAGAACCACAGAATCACAGAATATTCTGAGCTGGAAGGGACCCACAAGGATCATTGAGTCCAACTCTTAACACTGTCTCCCTGGCGGGAATTGAACCTGGGTCTCCCACGTGGCAGGTGGGGACCTTGAGTGGTTAAAGCCCATGAGGCTCTTGGATAACATTAAATTTACATGATTTAGGAATGCAGTATTCCTGGCATACAACATCAATGAGAAACGGCAATCAGGAGAGACTAAAGGTTCTCTTAAAGGACTATTTCAGGTCCTGTTGCTCTGACATCTGTTACAACAACTCTTCCAGATTTCCCAGTTTTCTGTAATTTCTATGAATTTGTCTTCCTGGAAAGACTTGCTGGAAAAAAGACGAGTTGCAACCCATACAAACTGACCCCTGACGGCTCTAGGGAGTGCATAGGAAGCTACATAACCACCAAGTAGCAAGAAGTACTTTGAGTGTGTTATAACAATCCAGCTAGCATTACCCTGTCCTCTGGAAAGAAAACTGCAGGGAAGATAAATAGGAGGATACAGAAATAGCTTTCTTTACTAAAAAAAAAAAACCAAAACCCTCAAAACCACAAAAAAAATCCCGAACAACACCCCCCTCCCCCCACCACCCCTGCAAAAAACCCAAACAACTCCACACCAAACAGCATTTGAGAAGATTTTGAAATTGTCATAGAGCCACAAAAGTACCTCTTTGAAATTTCAAAGAAGAGATGTCTCCAGGCTGGCACTTGCTATTTACATGTAGTACCTGCACATTCCATTAATGCAAATAGTATAAATTCAGCATATAATATTTTGTCACAAAGCAGAACAGTCAGAAGGCTTGAAATTCTTTGAGCCAGCCATAAAAGTGGAAAATTGGCAGATGGAAATAGAGCATTTCCATAACCACATCACTGCATGCAAAGAACTGGTAGCTCTTCATCCAGTGCTTAGAAGACTAAAGATAATATGCACCACAGCAATACCCAGCATTGTTGAGCTCAGCTCTGTTGGGATTTTTCATGAACTAACACTCAGCAAAGGGAACTTGCACAGAGCATCAAACATGCAGGAGGAGAAATAAAAAATTGCAAAGGTAATTCAGAACACTGTCTGCTCAAGGTCCTGGCTTCTCCCATTCACACCTTTACTTCCTGTGTTTTCTCCTCTCGACCATAACAATGCCAAAGAAAAACCCTGTATTATATGTATGTACAGAATTAATTTTGCTTGTTTGGGACTCCTTAAATGCAATGAGAAAATATTTTTATTGCATTTACTTTGACAAGAAGTCCAGATACTGCATTGGCTCCAGGGATTTTATTTCCCACTTGTCTTCTGACGGGCATTGAAATAATAAATGGCAAGTTGGATTTTACTATCCATTGTAAGTAAACAATTAGTCAGGGCTATTAAGACAGTACCTTTCACTGAAAACAAATTCATAAGTTCATAAAATTCGTGGGTTTTTCTATACATTTCTATATATTTTCTATACAGTTTTATTTACCTTTAGAGAGGGAGTAACTGAAACTGTTTCCAGAAAGAGGGGTTGTATTTAGACTAACCAACATCCCAGCCTAAGCTTCCTCAGCCTCTCTAGCTCTGAACACAGTCCCAGCACTTTTGAGAGAGCAATATTTCAGCTAGGCTGTCATTTTTCTGCATCATAGACTCATAGAAACATGTAGGTTGAGAGACACCTTTAAGATTCACAGATTATTGTGAGTTGGAAGGGACCCACAAGGATCATCGAGTCCAACTCTTAAACCGCACCACTGCCTCCCCAGCTGGAATTGAACCCTGGTCTCCCGCATGGCAGGCGGGGACACTCACCACTGTACTAAAGTGGATATTAAGATGATTTGGTCCAACTGTAAACCTAGCTCTGCCAAGCATCACTGTAATTTGAATGACTTGAACAGTGTGGTGGGCTGGGGGAAGGTCTAAGAGTAACATTTATGCAATTTCATAGCTGAGACACTCTTCTCAGGTGGCACAAGTGAGTAACCCTGCCATGCTCCCACAGCGATAGGAGGGGGAGTCTCTCACAGATGCCTCTCCGCACCCTTCGCATGCTCCTCGGGCCTTTGACTCTCTTCTGTCACATAGGAGCAGACTAACCTCAGCCTCCAAAAATTCTAAAAATTTTAATTTTTAAAATTAAATTTAAATCTTTTACCAAATGTAGAGTAACTGTGTTATTAGATTGCTCCAATCCTCTAGGATTTTAGAACTCCAGTATGGACCTGAAACCTGGTGCAGTGTAAAACACCCACGACAAGAGTTGCAGCACTGGTCTCATTGCTGATAATCCACTATTGGATTCCCTTCGGCAGTGAGATGGGCTTTTCACTTTGCTCTATTCCACACAGATTCACCGGTCTCCCAAATGCTCTTCTCTAATCAAGAAAAACAAAGCTGTACTGTGCCAAATGCTCAGTGCGCACACCGGCTGGTGGAGCAGTTAAAACATCAGCCTATAATTAGACAACTTTCAAAGCCCTATTTTTCCTTCTGTTATTTTTCCACTCTCTCCTTTCTCACTGTGAGGGGACATAGCTGTCCCCCAGGCATGCATTACTTCCCATTAGTGGGAAGTCACAAGAGCTCATCAGGGGAAGAAAACACCCTTAAGGGAAAGAAAACTTTGACGACATCCAGTCACCCCGTGCTAGGGCTCTGTATGAATTCTAAGAGGTTGGATCTAAAGGCATATTTGCCCAAGAAATTATCTGAATTACAGAAAAATCTGTTTTACTCTGTTGTGGCTCTGAGTGTGATAAAAACTTCAGATAAAGTTTGCTTATGACCAGCATGCAGCAAAAGGGCAACCTTATCCAATTCTGGTAAGAACTGAAGAGACTGTAAAGTAGACAGTTGATCCCTTTCTTCATGTTTTGTTTTATTAACAAATATAAGCAATAGTTGAGCTTCTAATCTGATCCATTATGTAGTCTTAGCTATTTCTATGGTTGCTTACTGCAATAGGACCTCAGTGTTCTAGATTCTATTTTCCTTCACCCAGATAATGACTTTCATCCACTATAACCAGAATGAAGTGTCCTAGTCCCACCAAGCCAGTGAGTGATAGGACATGGCTTTTTCCTGCTTTGGTTCCATCACTGAAAGAGGGCAGATCAGAGGAGACTATGAAACAGGTTAGTATTGCAGTAATAAATAGGTATATACTTATACGCAGAATAACCTGAGAACCTGTGAATAGCAATTGAAATTAGTTGTTCATTTTTCAATAGGAAAAACCTGCTTAAAATTAATATCATCTCAGTAAGTTTGCAGATGACACTAAGTTGGGTGGGGATGTTGACATGCTGGAGGATAGGAAGGTTTTGCAGGGGAATTTGGACAGGTTGGATTGATGAGCCAAGGACGACTTTATGAGGTTCAACAAGGTGAAGTACCAGGTCCTGCACTTGGATCACGCCAGCTCCACAGAGCACTACAAGACTGGGGAAAAGTGTTTGGAAAGCTGCCCAGCAGAAATGGACCTGGGGGTGCTGTTTGACAGAAAGCTGAACATGGGCCAGGAGTGTGCCCAGGTGACCAAAAAGGCCAATGGCATCCTGGCCTGTATCAGAAATAGGGTGGTCGGCAGGACTGGAGAACTGATTTTTGCCCTGTACTCAGCCCTGGTGAGGTTGCACCTCAAGTACTGTGTTCAATTCTGGGTCCCTCACCACAAGAAGGACACTGAGGTTCTGGAGTGGGTCCAGAGAAAGGCAATGAAGCTGGTGAAGGATCAAGAGCACAATGAGTGGCTGAGGGAGCTGAGGTTGTTCAGCCTGGAGAAAAGGAGTCTCTTGGGGACCTTACCACTCTCTACAAGTACCTGAAAGGAGGTTGTAACCAGGTGTGAGTTGGTCTCTTCTCCTAAGTAACAGGCAATAGAACAAGAGGAAATGACCTCAGGTTGTACCAAAGGATGTTTAGATTGGATGTTAGGAAAAATTTCTGCACGGAAAGGTTTTTCAGACATTGGAACATTGCTGCCAAGGAACAAGCATTGGAACAGGCTGCCAAGGAAGGTGGTATTCAAAAATATGTGTACATGTGGTACTTAGGGACACGGTTTAATGGTGGACTTGAGAATTTGAAGTTTATGGTTGGATTCAATGATCTTAAAGGTCTTCTCAGACCTAAATGATAGTATGATTCTACGAATTAGCAAGCTGGCACATGGATGCCAAGAAGCACTGTTTTATGTGCCATTTTGCACCATCAAAATGACGCTGCAATTTGAATTTGGAATTTCAAAGCATATTCTGAAGATAGGTCTTAGATTCTGGTTGTCTGACAGTACCAAACAGGGGACTGCAGAAGAATAAACATGTGGCAAGGAGCAAAGAGGGGGTTAAGGCAGGATAGCACTGTTTTCCTCCTTTCCTTCACTAAAGGAAAAGAAAGAAGTTTTATAACTTCTTATACCTACTTTGTATCTTATACCTGAAATACTTTGCACCTGAAGAATGCCTATGTTAGCAGATATTCTCCTTCAAGGCAAAATGAGAAAAATAGGCCCTTCAGTTTCAAAACAAAGAGGAGAAATTATCCAAGAAAGAAGCACTTGGATATCAATACTGAGAGACAGGAAAAGTCTCTTTTCATTTCATTTGCCATTTCATAAAAGCAAAGATCTTGTTTTTCCCTTATGGAAGACCATTCTAAGTTCTGCACTCTGATGAGCAGGTTAAACATAACCAGTATAGGCAACAGCAGCCTAATTAATAGCCTGTCTAAGCAAAACATTTACTTCTTTGGTTTACCTATGTTACAGAACACTGAAGTAGTCTCATTAGCAGAAGAATAACAACCTCTTTAAAGGTCTCTCATGCAACACCTCATCAGGAAAGGGACAATGATCCAAGCAAGAGAACCTCATTAGTTAAACCACAAATCAGTCAGCATTTAGTTATGTGCAGGGACCAAAGGCAAAAAAGAAAGGCTGCAACCACCTTCATTCCTTATTGGATGCAGAGGGAACAGGAGATGAGGAAAAGGCAGAGATACTTAATACCTTCTTTGCCTCTGGTTTTAACAGCAAGACAGATTGCCTACAGGACAACTGGACTTCTAAACTGGTGAATGTGATAGGGGTACAGTATAACCACCCTGTAATCCAGGAGGAGGTAGTTAGAGATTGCTGAGCAGCTTGGATCCTCACAAGTCCATGGGACCAGATGGGATCCATCCTACGGTGATGAAAGAGCTGACAGATGAACTCGCTAAGCCTCTCTCCATAATTTACCAACAGTCCTGGCTACTGGTGTTGTACTAGAAGACTGGAAATTGGCTAATGTGACACCCATCCACAGGAAGGGCCAGAAAGATGATCCGGGTAATTATAGACCTGTCAGCTGCACCTCGGTCCCGGGTACNGCATCCTAGTCTGTATCAGGAACAGTGTGGTCAGTCGGACTAGGGAAGTTATCCTTCCCCTGTACTCTTGAGTACTGTGTCCAGTTCTGGGCTCTCCAGTTTAAGAAGGATGTTGAGCTGCTTGAGAGGGTCCAGAGAAGGATGACAAGAATGGTGAAGGGACTGGAGGACAAGCCCTATGGGGAGCAACTGCAGGATCTGGAGTTGTTCAGCCTGGAGAAGAGGAGGCTCAGAGGTGACTTCATTGCTGTTTACATCTACCTGCAGTGAGGTTGCAGTCAGATGGGTGTGAATCTCTTCTCTCAGGCTGCCAGCACCAGAACAAGAAGACATGGTCTTAAGCTGTGCCAGGAGAGGTTTAGACTGGATGTTAGGAAGAGCTTTTTCACAGAGAGAGTGATCTCTCATTGGAATGGTCTGCCCAGGGAGGTGGTGGAGTCACCATCCCTGGAGGTATTTAAGAAAAGACTGGATGAGGAACTGATTGACATAGTCTGTATAGTGGGATGATGTGACAGAGAATTAGGTTATGTCCATGGCTCTGGGTTTCTGGGTTCGATCCCTGTGTGGGCACTAACTTGGGAGTTGGACTTTATGATCCTTATGGGTCCCTTCCAACTCAGAATATTCTGTGATTCTGTGAAAGGGAAGAAATCTCATAGTCTCTCTCCTTCCAAGACAAAGATCAGATAGTACTCTTCCCTGTTGAATCACATCTCTGCTGCCTTATGCTGGAGACTGGGTAACTTATGAGACTTCTTTGGATTTCTTCCAGATTGACATCACACAACTTTGGATCTCAGAAAATAATTTTTTGGATTAAATGGAACAACACTATTGATATTTTTTCATTTCTTTCATTATAAGAGGATAGCTTTGTTGTGTAATTAACATGCTGGTAATTAAGGATTCTAAGATGATGTACTAATTTCTCTCCCACACACACAGTCTTTCAAAATGTTATCAGCAGTAATTGCATTAACAGCCTTTCTTTTCCTGTTCCCCTTGGGAGTTTATTAGGCTTTCATTCAGTCTTTTTCTCATTTCACAAACATACACACATTTCCTTTTATCCTCTGAAAATTTGCTTCAGACTTACAAACTTTGAGCAGATGGACCCTGCTCCACATGAAAACACAATGGAATCTTCAGTGCCATTCATTTTTCAAGCTGTTTTAAATAGAAGGTGAAAACTTGCGAGTTATACTCTATTTTATTTTCCCATGGATACAGGTTCAGGTAATTCTTGTGACAGCAGAATCATTCATGCAGATTCACCAAGTCAGCCAAATTTGAGCTGGATTTAGGACTGTGGATTACAATCATGAAACTTTAAGAAAGTCTTAAAATCATGCTACGGGCAGTTCATTGCTTGCAGAGAATTTCTTTTTAGCGATCTCAGCTCAAGATGCAGATGACTGTAAAATAAACAATGGTGTTTTTTCCGTATAATGAAATGCATAAAACAGGATAAGTCAGCAGACAGCATCTTAGCTTTTATAAATTTTCTTTTAAAATATTTTATTCCAAGATAAAAGTTTGAGCTCTATAGCTAAATGTTACCAGGCAGAGCTTAATCTGAATTTCGAACGAGTTTAAAAGGTGAACCATAAGCCCTGGATTTTTGTATTCAACAATATGGCAATAGTCCCCCAGCTCAGGTGTCCATGCAGCAGAAATGCTTCAATGGTTGTAAGACATAAGCAACGCAGTCTTCTGCCTTCACTGTTGGTTTTAACTTTCTCATTTCCAGCCATAACACATTTCTAGGACAATGATGTTAGGGATCCAGCCCTAGTAAATCCTTGGTGGGCAGTTGGACACTCTCCTTAAAGCTCATTAAAATACAGTCTTACTTTGTTTCTTGCAATTTTAATGTGTGTAAAATGCTTAAAAAAGAGTTCTACTTTCTAAGTTGAAATATTGATATTTAGTGTTGCCCTACTGCCCCTGCTTTTTGAGGTGCCCACTGTGAAGACTGAGGAAGAAACATTATCCAGACTTTGAATCATAAGCCTGGCTCAGGTATTGACCTTGACCTGCAACTTCAACTTGTCCGAAGTCAATTCCCAACACCTGCTGGAGTTTGAAAATAATCGCTACCCATTCATCACCACACTCTGACAAGAGTACTCATTCTTTTTTCCTATCCCTTCACTTTCTGCTGCATTTTATCTTTCATCTGCATTTATTAGCCTGTCTCCTTTTGTCTGGGGAAAACAAATTTGCTGAAATCTATGACCATAGCGGCAAAATCATGGTGTTTGGTTGCAAGCCAACTTGATGCTGAGAAGATGATAAAAAGGGCTGGGAAAGATACAACTAGGTTTGAAGCTTTCTTATGTGTATAAGCTTAAAAAGGAGTAAATCTGTCTTTTATTTCCTCTTCTATGATTTTGAATTGAGCCTGAGAACACAAATGTGGTATGTTCTGGACCAAAAGGAAGGAAGAGCTGCTGTCACCGCCAGAGCAAAACCAGGATTCCCTTTCTGGAAAAAGATTTTGCTGTACAGCTGGAAGGATGGACTTGAGGCAGCTGTAGCTTTAGATCTTTGTTGGGAATGCTTACCCTGAACAGTGTGGTAGAACATAGACATATCCAAGCTACTTCAGGGATGGAAGTTGTCCAGCTGCAGTAACACAGAGCTCCAGACAGGCTAATGCATGCTATATGTCTCTGTGCTTGAGGTAAGAAGTAATTCATGCCATGGTAAACTTGCGTTATACAAATATTTATGCAAACTACTTCAAGTGCTTGGGCAGTAATAAATTGCTATCATTTGGTCTGTTAGAGCCTGATGAATGGCCTGTTGTTTTGTCAAGCTAGATAGCTGGTGCTGATACAAACAAGAAAAATAAACCAAGAGCTCTCCTTGCCCATACTGCCCAACAGAGACAAATGTTTCCACTTCTACTAATAGGCTGCAATGAGAACCACATACTAAGATGATATTTGGTTGCTCTTTTTTCACATCTTAAGATTTCATCTTCAGTCTGCTGATTTCCTTGGAAGAGTAGAAGTGTAGTACACAAAATCTAAAAATATTGTCTTATATGACCCACAAAAGGTGCCTGTAACTAGAGAAAAATATCAACTGTAAGTCAAGGGAAACCCCCAAACCTGACATAGAAAAGCTGCATGCATCAAAAGGACATGTAGGGATTTTTACAGGATTAGTCTATGAGTATATGTAAATGTATCAGGATAAAGCTAATTTATCTGTCATGTATTTAATGCTGGTTATCCAGGGGTAAGACTCTCCATGGGGTCTAGTCAACTGAAATAAATGCTGTATGTAGGACATGGGTCTCTCTGCTGAGGCAGAGGTGGGGAGGGAGACAGGCTATGATGAGACCATATGAGATTTTTAGTCTGAAAGGAAAAGGTAACCCAATACCTTTGCAGCAGCCTTGTTTTGTTTACTTTTATGCAAATCTCAATGTGCCCTCCATCATTCTGATTGGCATGGGAGATTTCCATGGAAACAGCAGTACTCCATTTCATTTAAACTCTGATGCCCAATTTCCCTGTCAAGCGGAAATCAATGTGCTGGTAGTACTCATTCGGTTCATAGTATTGCTTAGAGATGTTGCTTGTGCAAAGGTCTCTGGAGAAGTGCAGAGACCTGCTCTATCCCATCACTGTTCACCTGAGCACTATCCACCAATCCACTCTTCTTTTCTTTCTTTCTTCTATTTAGTCAGCATTGTCCTCAGTTTCACTGTTCACTTTCTCTACCTGACCTCACAAGCAATTATTATCCTCCCTGTCTGGGGGGGTTATACTGAGAAAGAAAGAATTGGCAATGCCTGGGTAAGTACACCAGTTTTCTACTCTCTACCCAGAATCAGGAGCACTCTTATAAGTGGGAAGTGAGGCTTATTTATAAACTGGAAAAAAAAAAAAAGGTCAAAAAACTGAGAGGCAGCCAGAATTACTTAAAGACACTTTTCCATGTCCAGCTCAGGTGGGAGGGGAAGAAGAAATAAAAAAAGAACCATGAGTTCCTTGCTGCACAGATTTCTTCTCATCTTATCATAGGTATATGTGGTCCTCAGTGTGCTCCACCTCAGACCATGAGCAGACTGAGAACATTGCTCCCACACTTCTCAGCTGTTCACTTGCTAATGAGGCACTAGAATATGACCAGACCTCTCTGGTATTTCTATCCAATTCCAGATGTCAAGGATGGACTTCACTCATGCTCCTCTGTGTCCAGGATATGCTCCAAAGCTAGAAAGGGCCAGGGAAGGAAGAGAGAAAGCACTATGTTGGTGTAAGAATGGGAAGAGGCTGCGAGACAAGTCTGGTAAGTGTGTTGACATTCCACAGGGTGAAAAGATCATGTCTAAAAAAAGATAATTGTCGGGCTGAAGGAAGACCACTACCCCAAGATTTCTTGAAGCATTCCCTCTGATGGCAAAAGCTGGGGATAGACATCTTTAGTGACGGTTCTTCTTCCAAGGCTGTTGATCATGTGCATCATGTGAGAGCATAGCAGCCCCACTAGAGACTCACCTCCATAGCTCCTGCACATGGTGCTCTCCCTTCAGCTAAATATTCCTCTTCCACCACCTCTAGGCAGAGATGAACCCAACTGCTCTCCTTTTGCCTTCATACACGCTCTTTGCCTGCACACATGTAGTTGCAGAAGTATCTTAGCTCTCACTGTCATTTTTCAGATGGCCCTTGGACTCTGCAAAGGTGGTACCATATAAAACAGCCACTTCTGGGCTTCAAATCCTGAGAGACCAAGACTCACCACTTATAAGGGGAGAATGATACAGGGGCTTTGATATTCAGAGTATGAGCTTTTTCAGTTGTGCAGTTTAATCAGACTTTGCCATTAGGTCTCTTTCCCCCCGCCCCTTTCCTGGGCACTTTCCAGGCTTTAATATATTTTTAAGCATGGCCATCAGAGGAAGGCATAAGTAATTCAGACAATAGTAACAGAAAGGGAAGTGTTTTAATGTGAAAGGGACACAGAAGGGGGGAGATGTATTGGAAGGTTAAAGGATATACCCTAAGTCAATGTAACTCAGTATGAATGAGTGTAAGGCCCTGGAGTCCTGGATTCCCAGTCTTGGCCTTTAATCACTGGATATCCCCTTTTTCTTCAACTGGAAGCATATCATAGGCTGCAGATAAAAGTTTCAAACTAATCATAAATTACAGAACCACAGAATTAGTAAGGTTGGAAAAGACCATAGAGATCATCGAGTCCAACCTATCACCTGTTACTTAACCTGTTGTCATCCTGCAACCAACACACCATCCTACCAATAACACACTACCCTAATATCTACGTCATGCTACCAAGTACATCATCCAACCTTAAACTACTGTCAGTCCTTTCCCTTGGCTGGGATAATGGCTCAAATACACATACACTAGTCTTCCTAAAGGTTCTTTTAGAAGGATTCTTACTATTTTAAACCTTGTTCATCTTCTCTGCATGTGTATCTTATATTTTGCTGGTTAGTGGAATCTCATTCTACCTGCTTCAACTGCATGCTGTAGGAATACACAGAAGTCTTCCTTCTTACTAGCTAAAACAATGGAGAAGCCAGATAAATTAATATTTTAACATAGTAGCAACAGAAAAAAAAATCAGACTGCTTAGTCCTGTCAACCTCACTTTAAGATATTACAAATTACACTTTCTGTCTGGCCTGTCAATCAGGAGCCGTAATGCATATAGAAGGTGCTTTTTCTTGATGAACAAATATTTCCAGGTTGGGAGGAAGTGGGAGGAACATGACTAGCCTCACAATCAGGCTGGGAAGATTTAACCTGATGTGAAAGTCATCACCTTAAGACCCTACAGTACCAAGGGACCACCAGGAACAAAAGAATGAACTGAAGATAATAATGAAGAAAACTCCACAGAGACCACTGCTAGAATCCAGCTGTGCTTTGTATTCCAGAAGGACATTGCTTTTTGTTTACTGTGACCACCTGCAGCACTGCCAGGGAAAGCTCAGGTGATCTTTGCATGCTCTCTGCCATTCCCCTTGCCCCACTGCTGTTGTGTGCAGCTCTCCCAGGCTGACATATATCCCACTCTTGACGTACATCAGCTGTACCAGGTTGCACAGAAGGGACCACTGTAGCTTTTCAAATGAATCAGCTGAGCCTTATTCCATCACGAGTCAGGATTTTCTTCTGTTGGGTAAGGAGAGGGAGGTCTCTATGTAATGCATAGACCCAGTGGGTCCCTGATGAGAACAGCAGAACATTTTGGTATTTGCAGGAGGTTTTGCCAATAGAATCACAGAATCATTCACCCTTGGGAGTCTGTTCAGTGTTTGATCAGTGAAGGGAAAACTTGGGAGCACTGGATTGGAAAGACAGAGGCAGACTTGGACAGTCAACTGAGATTGTGACAATGAAGTGTGAAGGCTTGAGGCAACCCTTTTCCACACCCGTGGAACTGGAATTTGGAAATCGCAGTCTCACCACTTCAGAGTACCTGCAAGTACCTGTG
The DNA here is from genome assembly GCA_013390025.1 of Pitta sordida. NCBI lineage: Eukaryota > Metazoa > Chordata > Aves > Passeriformes > Pittidae > Pitta > Pitta sordida. The sequence continues at coordinate 240,383 of WEKX01014653.1, read as the reverse complement.
AAACCCACAGGCACGTCTTACACCATGCTAGCCCTTGGGGAATTTCCAAGAACACAGATAGAGAAATAGTAATACAGTCAGGTCTCTTATATCGTGGACCTGCGCTCTTAATTGGGTTCCACGGAGCCCTACCTCTGCGTTGAATGGCAGCTCATTAATATACAAATTTGCCCCACACCCTTAGATGATCCCTGGCGCTGTTTCGGCACCGTGTTGCTGTGTATCGGTTGCCGTGGTGGCTGTACCAGGGCGGGAAGCGGAGGATCGGGGTGGGGGTTGGCAAAGTGGAGCCACTGCTGGCAGATTGGCACGGGCAACCACACATGCACAGTTGTGCAAAGAGGCCTCCTTCATCTTTAAAAAGTAATGCTGCTAAGATCTGAAGCCATAATATGGGGGGTGCAAAGTGCAAGAGGGCCGACTGTAACAGCAACAACAACAAAGTAATAACGCTGCCACCACTAAGAATTATAAGACCTCAAATTCAAGCTGTCTTAGAAAGTGCCAGAGAAGTCACCATTATATGAAACTCAACTCCTCAATTCACACATTTATTTCTTCAAGCAGCTTACGTCTTGTATTAAGAAATATTGCCAGCTTGTGTTTTGTATTAGGAAGTGTTGCCCCTTTACCATAAAATCTGAGCTATAAATTAATTTATTATTATTAATTTTTAAAACACATTTTAATCCAGTTAGAGTGAGGGAATCCAACTGGTTTCAGACCTGTCTGTTCTGGAAGTCATGCTGAGAGGCAAAACTGGGTCTGTGCCCAGGGAACTTAGATTAAAAATCAAAACAGGAAAACTGCCATGTTTTTGTCATGAGAAAAGGTGATACTTGCNGGTGGTGGAGTCGCCATCCCTGGAGGTGTTTAAGAGAAGACTGGACGAGGAGCTTAGTGACATGGTCTAGCTGGGGGGTGTAGGGCTGGATGACCCTGGACCCCTTCCGGCTCGGAGTGGCCTGCTAGACTGTGAGGGATCTAGGTGGTGTTACGCTCTGGGATGTGCTCTCGGTCTCTGTACGGGTGTTAGGTGGTGAGTTGGACTAGATGATCCTTGTGGGTCCCTTCCAACTCATAATATTCTGTGATTCTGTGATTAAATTTGCCTGAGTCAAAAGGTACCTGGAAACAAGCACTGATCTATTAAGAAGAATTCTGTGGGTGTTGTGTTGACACAATTACTGTCTTTAGCACCGCCATTTTGTTAGCTTTGTATTTTCAAGAAATTTTTGAGACAAGGCTTTTGTAGGATAGAATAAGTCGCTTCTACCAATTTAACTGTGATCTTAAATATTAAAATTAAATAACTTCTCTGTCTTGTGGGATGGATTTTTGGTTCCCCTGAGATCATATGGGATTATCTTTTACAGGGAGGGGCAAAATACACTAGGTGATGTCAGTGAATTTAGATGCAGCTCATTTCAATTTGCTGAGAAATTGGTGAGCGGAAGTTAGGAGGAAGTGAGATAAGCCACATCATCTCTTCCAAAAATTCAAAACTGTTTCCCAGACACTGAAACTGGCTCTACTGGCTGCTGCTATCACATAAGCACCCATAAAGAAGTTCATGTTCCCTCTACCTTCCCAGGCAGTCACAAAAAGTGGGCAATGTACTGCAATGCACAGGATAATCAGACTTGACATCTGGTTAATCTAGTTAAGAAAAGTTATCAGTATTAAACAGGTAATTCAAGAAAACCAGTAAGTAATTTTCTGAATAATGTGATGACTTCCTGAAACTCTCAGAAGAAAGTAATAGAAACTATATTGCCAAAAAAAAAAAAAAAAAAGTTTGTCTTTTTGTGATTATTTCCTCAGATGGACAGTTCTAGCACCAGTAAAAGAGAACTTCTGATACTTGATAATGCATGCTCTGCGTGTGTGCACATGTGTGTGTTTGAAGATAACGCAGGGATTTTCCTGTTAATGGCAGCTAACTAATAGATTCAGCATATCTAAGGCATTCCTAAGTTAAATGGCCACTTTCTAGAATCATGAGTGCATGAAATTTTAGATTAGGAATGCCATGTGATTAATCCTGAAAGCTTTTTTCAGTACATTTCCATTTGAATTTTGAATGTAACAAGCTGTGTCATTTTGACACACACCAGGTTGTTTGTATGTGACCTCACCTGGCAAAGTAGAGATATTGGCTAATGTCTGACCATCTGCAATTGGAACAGACTATCTTAATGAACACCACTATCACCTTTGATCTGAGAGTGACTGGCACCTTGCTATATCTGGCATTCAGATGGAATAAGATGTTCCAGCTGGTGCTGATAATGCTATGTTGTGCTCATGACTAGCAACTAACTTCTGTCCTCCAGTGTGTTAGATAAAGCTCATAAAGCTGTTGATTTATTAAGAATGGCTTAATTAAGCTGATAATTAGATTGTTTTTGTTTATATCAAATGAAATTAAAGTAAATTGGGTTAATATTTATTTTATGTTATGCTTCTAATTAATTACTTGATTTAGCAATTGAAGTGCATAAAGTTGGAAAATTGGAGAACTGGAAGGTGAGTTTTTTCCTCTCTATGAAAATCGGGACCAGGTCTCTGTTAAGTAAGGGAGTAGGTAAGATCAAGCAATTGTGTGTCCTGATGATTACATATACAATGAATGATTGGTTACTCTAACACTTGTGATCCCCACCTACAAAGGAAATACGGGACAGATTTGTAAAGATGCTTTGATATATAACAGCGCATAATGAAATTTAGGGGTTTCTTTTAGAACTATGTACACTTGTCGGTGTCTTTAGGACCATTTGAGGTGCCACTCCCCAACTGCCCTCCAACTCCACCTGTGTCCCCCCTAAATGCCACCCATGTTCCCTCCAAACCCCTCCAGAATGACCCAAATCCAGCCCCGTCCCCCCCAAAACCACCCTTGTGCCCCAACCAAACCAATCTGTGCCCCCTCAAACTCCCCCAAAACCCACATGTGTAGCCCCTGTAAGAGTCGGTCAGAAGACGAATGTTGTCTCAAATTGTCATCAGAAACTTGGACAATATAGGTACTCCAAAAACCTAGGCTAAGATCTTGACAAGAGTTTGCAGCGGCCTACCTGCCTGAGCGTAGTGGCTGCCAGGTGCTGCTCCCTGGACTGAGACTGGAGTGCGGTTCCTATGGAAACCAAGGCACAGGTGCCCCAGAACAATGAGCAGTGTGGTGTCCAGGTGCTGCACCCTTCTCTGGTATGGGGGGATGGAACACCATATCCTGTACCTATTCTCCAAGAATCAAGGAACCATAACAACCTGCTGTCCAGGAATATGGATTTGTTCATGGCAACACAAAAACACACCCCCTGGCAGAAGGCCACTCGCTTCTGACCCTAACCACACCTCGGGCACTCCTCCTTGGGTGTGCATGGCAGAGAAAGGCAGAGTTTGGCAAAAAGACCTTTGGACAGATGAGGGGCCAAGGTGTGACAGCCGGTATAAAAGATGCTCCCCTAGCAATGAAACTTAAGAAGCTCCTCCCACCCTGCATAACAACGGTCTGTAGGGATGCCTTGAGGACTCGTTTCATCTGGTGGTAGTCATACCTTTCTTTTTTTCCTCTCTCTTCTCTTTACTTTCACTCTTTCATCTACTGTGTTGCCGCTTTCCAGCACTTAATAAAGTTTCACTGTTTGATCAAAGCTAAGCCCTCTCTTGGAATTTTGTTTTGCACTCTGAGGCCCTGCAAACAAACTATCACACATCCAACCTAGCCGACTGGACCATGACACCCCACGAACCCCATCTGTGTCCCCCCAGATCCCACCCCTGTCCCCTCCAAACCCATCCAGGAACCCCTCAGTCTCTACCTGACTCCCCTGAACTCCACCAGATCCCCCCTCTTCCCCCCCAAACCACACCTGTGCCCCACTCAACTCCTCCAACACCTTGCAAACCTCCCCTGTGTCCCACCTAAATTCCCGTAAAGCCCCCAGAGCCCCCCCAAATCCCACCCAGGTCTCCCAAAAACCCAACTGTGCCCCCCCATACTCCCCCAAACCCCTCCTGGATACCGCAAACCACACCCATCTTCCACACAAACTCCTCCAAGACCCTCCAAACTTAATCTCTGTTCCCAGAACTCCACCTATGTCCCCCACAGGTCCTCCAAAACTCACCCATGCCCCCCTAACTCCCCCTGCATGTGTGGGTGGCGGGGGGCTGGGCGCATGCCTGGTGGGAAGGAGGGAGGGGGCAGCACATGGTCGAGATATGATCAGGAGAGTTCAGGGGGGTCAGGGAGTGATTGGGGAGGGGGTGGTCCTGGAGGGGTTTGGAAGGGATATGGATGGGATTTGGAGGGATGCAGATGAGATAGGGGGGGTGTAGGTGGGATTTGGGGGGCACAGGGGGCGGTTGGGGCCTCTTGGAGGGGTTTAGGGGGTACATGGGTGGGTTTGGGAG